>JAASGA010000562.1:0-16544 GCA_023334105.1 Globisporangium nodosum
CACTGTCGCATCCTCGGCTTCGCTGTCGCCCTCGTTCTGAGCCTTCGCTAGCATCGAGCTTCCACCATCAGCAGCAGCATCAACTCTGTCTCCGACCTCTGCTGTGCCACCTCGCAGCCGTGTCGATCTCCTCGAAGGAACAGTGACGCAGAATCGACTGCACGTTGACGTTCTCCCAAAACTCGTACGTCGACTGGACCTCTTACCCCTGCGTCTCCAGCACGATCGTGAGCTGGTGCAGCGCTGTAATCCGGTCTGGAAACGCAGCGCTCTGCAAGGCAGTACCGACAGTCTGGGTCTGCTTGTTTTCGCTGCTGGGTCTTCCATGACGACCTTCGCGCTAGATTGGCATGCTGAGGACAGATTGAGTGAAGTTCCTAGGCTGTGGTAGGTCGGAACTTCCTGGAGCTCTCGGAGCTCGTAGGGTTCTCAAAGGTTCTCAGAGCTGGGAGCTCTCGGTGCAGGGCACTGCAAGTGCACTTCTATTCGGTGGTTCCCCTTGAATCGACCATCTGAAATCTCGGCAGCGCTGACTTCCTCCCCTCTCTATCGACAGGAACTCACTCTCTTGCAATGACAAAACAACTCTTTCCTCCCATAATTTCTCCAAGCTCTCAGTCTCTGTCAATAACTCTATGCGCCCATAAACAGTGCAGAACCTGCCAGCTGCATTTTACACCTGTTGAAGCGCACCTGCCTGCCTGCCTGCCTGCCATCGCGTCTCCCAGCATTCCGCGATTCTCCACCGCATCCGCAAGCCAGCAGCAGCAGCAGCAGCAGCAGCCAGCAGCTATGGCGTCCCCGGTGCCGTCGCCCAACCCGCCGTCGGCGCGCATGAGCCTCATGCGGCCGTCCATGGGCTTCCTGCAGCGGCCGTCCATGGTGCGCGACACGAGCAACGTGTTCGCCGACAAGAAGCTCGCGGACGCGCGCGCCGAGGTCTTCGCGAGCGACGTGCTCATGGAGGGTGAGCTGAGCAAGAAGGGCGAGGGCGGCCTGCAGACCTGGAAGAGCGTGCGTGTATGATATGCTACGTATCTTGATAGTAGACACCACGCGCGGCTAACTGACTGACGGGATGGATAAGCAGCGCATGTTCGTGCTACGCGGCCAGGAGCTGTCATACTACACGGTGGACCGCAACCAGCGCACGGGCGCGCTCAAGGGCGCGCTCGACGTGCGCGGCGCGACGGTCGAGCGCGTGGAGGACCAGACGTTCTCGCTGGCGCTGGCGGCGGGCGGCGACCCGCGCATACTCGCGGCGCCCAGCGTGCAGGCGCTCATGGACTGGATGACGGCCATCGCGCTCGCGGCCGAGGCGCACGTGGTGGCGCCGCCGCCCGAGCTCGCGCTCGTCGACCACTCACGCACGACGCACGTGATCCTCGTACGCCACGGCCACTACGCGTCGTCGCAGACGCCCGCGCTCGACCTGCAGGGGCCGCTCACGGACCTCGGCATCGAGCAGGCGCGCCGCACCGGCGCCTTCCTCAGCGCCTACCTCGACGCGCGCGGCGTGCTCAAGCGCTACCCCGTGCTACCCGTGTACCACAGCGGCGTGCGGCGCGCGGCCGAGACCGCGCAGCGCATGGGCGAGGGCTTCCCGCGTGGTCAGCTCTCCGTGCAGCTGCGCGAGAACAAGCTCTTCCGCGAGGCGTGGCCGGGCAACCCGCTGCCGTCGGCGAACCGCAAGATGCTTCCCCGTGAGAACCTCGAGAGTATGGTGGCCGACTGCGCGCGGCTCAAGTTCACGTACCGCACCATGTTCCGCCACGTGATCCCGGCCGACCTGAGTCTCCCGGAGGCACCGCTCAGCGACGAGGACAAGGACGCGTTCGCGCGCACGATCGGCGCGCGCTCGACGCAGTGCCGCGTGAACGACCGGTACCGCGTCGTGGTGTGCCACGCCAACATCATCCGCTGGTTCGTGTGCAAGGCGCTCGGCGTGGACCCGGACGGCACGTGGGGGCGCATGCGCTACAACCACTGCGGCATCTCGGCGTTCGAGGTCGACTCGGTCGGCAACGTGCAGCTCGCGTACATGAACCAGACGGGCCACCTCGATACGACGATGCTCACCGAGAACTCGTAGCTGTTGCCGTATCTAAGTGTGCCCGCAGTCGTAGCCTCCGGGCGCGCTCGAGCGGGGAGCTGCACATGTGAATGTACCCAACTAACTTGGCGCAGGTCCCCGCGTTGCTGCTCGTGCGGTCAAGTTGAGGTGCGGATCGTGCATGTATCGTCTGTTCTCACGCACTACGCAGCAGATCATGTTAGGTGGCAACGGAACACGCAGCGATACAAGACGCAGGGTTCAGCTTCACATCGGCTCGGGCATCGGCGCGTCCTCGTCGGTACTCGCGTGGCACGGGCACTTGCAGCAGCCGCACGCCTCGCACCGCAGACGCAGGTTGAGACGGTGCACATCGTCGTCAGTAGCGTCACGAGAGATGCAAAGAGAGAGCGAGAGATCGCGCAGACGCTGACCAGCGGATCGGCGAGTGAAGCACTGGGTCGGCTGAGCTGCTGCGGCTTGGAAACCGCGCTCTTGGAGCCCAGGCGGCAGTGGGCGGCCCTTGAGGCGGACGCTTTGCATCAAGACAAGTAGCTGCTCTTTCAGCCAAAACTCGCATGGCGCAACCGGCAGCCGCCTCCACGCTAACGCACTTGGCGTCACCCACCGCCGAGCAAGGGATCTCCAGCACGCTGCTCTTGGTTGTGGTGGTCTTGCGGACCTTGGTCTCAGACCTGCTCTCCACGGTTGTACGTCGCGACATCGATCGCTCCGGGAGGAGGAGGAGGATCATCTCGCGCTGCGGCATGTCCGAGGTCCGAGAGGTCCGCGATGGTTTGGGTGGTTTTTGGCTAAAAGCGGTGCTGAGTGTCACGTAACGACCTCGATCACTCAAGGCTTTCGCACTTCCTCATCTCCTCCTCCGCACAAGCGCCTACGAGAGCGAGCCTCTACCAAGCCTCCTCCTACGGCCATCCACCCCCATCGCCAAGCGACATGGAGAACGCGCAGCGGATCGTCGCGGACATTGTCGCGCGCTGCAAGTTCCGCGACGTGGAGGTCTCCGAGACGCTGGCTGCGTTCGCGGCGCGCATGGTCGTGCACAAGAGCAAGCGCCGGCTGGTGCTCGAGCGGGACATGAGCCCCGAGGACGAGCAGTACCTCGTCGCGGAGTGCGAGCGCGTACTGCTGCAGCGCCGCGAGCCGGCGCTCGAGACCATCAAGATGCAGCTCGAGTTCGACTTCGCGTACGCGAACCTCGAGGAGGAGCTGCGCGCGAAGCGGGAGCGCAAGGACAAGGCGGCGGCGAGTCTGCAGCGCAGCATCGCGCTGCTCGTGCCGCAGAAGGCGAGCGACTTCGAGACACTCACGACGCTCTACCGCCAGATCTTCACGCTGCTCATGCTCGACGCGAATGCGACCGCAAAGCCGGTCGACCGCAGCGTCGAGAAAGAGGTCGCGGCCGCGCTCGAGAGCGTCTTCCCGCGCGTCGGCCTCAAGTCGTTCATCGGTATGAACGCGGACGACAAGCGGTTCCAACTCGAGGAGCTCATGCGCATCGTCGAAGGCATCCGCTTGTTCAACAAGGAGCTCGGCAAGGGCGGTGCGGGCATCTCCGTGAGCGTCGACTTCATCCAGGAGAACGTTTCGACGCTCGCTCAGATGATCAAAGACGAGGTGGCCGAGTGCAACGACGTGTGCTCGCAGTACACGGAGGTGCTGCTGCACATGCATCACACGGGCGACCACGCGGCGCCGGACCTCGCGATCATCCAGCGCTGGCAGGACGAGCTGAGCAACCGCCGGCAGTTCCTCTCGTACCTCCAGAGCCTCGAGGAAGACATCTCGTTCGCGCTCGACAAGATGACGACGATGCTCGCGCGCTTCAAGAGCGACCTGAGCGCGCTCAAGAACCTCGTCGGCGCGCGCACGTCGCTGCCAAAATCGCAGGTGTACCCGCTCTTCGAGGCCGTGTCACGCTCGTGGACAGAGCTGGTCCACGAGCACGAGCTGCTCCAGGTGCGCTCGCGCTCACTCAAGGTGCTCATGCAGTTCAAGGACTCGTTCGACCGCACGCTCGACGAGGACTCGGACTTTGTGCGCATGGCGCGCAAGAGCGCGACGATCCCAGCCGAGGAGCTCTTCCAGCAGGTCGAGACGTTCCCGGCCGAGGACAAGCTCAGTGGTGGAGGAGGCGCTATGGCGACAAGCCTGCCGTCGTTCCGCGTGAAGAACAGCTTCGGCGACGACCCAGACGACAGCTCCGACGACGGCGCCGGGGCGGGCGAGGAAGAAGGCGTTGCGATGCCGGTTCGCATGCCCGTGGACTCGACGCCCGAGTTCATGCAGCTCCCACTCGAGTACCAAGGCTTCTGTCCGTGGACGATCGTCGAGCGCGGCGGTCTGCTGCTCCCTGGTGACCCGTCGCTCGGAGTCGTGCAGTACCGCGACGCGTACCACGTGTTCGTGAACGAGCGCGCGCTGGGCGAGTTCATGGTGCACCCGCGGCGCTACGTGCAAGGCATCCTCAAGCTCGCGGCGCGACAGCCGTCGCTCATCTACCTGCTGCGCCTGCAGGACAGCTTCCCGAGCATCAATCTCTCGTCGCTGCTCAAGATCTGCCAGGAGTTCCGCGCGGGGCTTGCGTCCGGCGCCGCGGCTTCGGGCGGTGGCGTGCACCCGCTGCTGGCGCCGCCGCCGTCACAGAAAGTGGACGCGAGCACGAGCACGCCGACGCACTTTGTCGAGAAGCGCATCGACTACAACTACGAGTGGAATGAGTGGAGTCTGCGCCGCCGCGCCGTCAAGATCGCCAACCTACGCCACTGCAAGACCGTGTCGTGCCAGACGAACCTGAGCACGTTCCGCCGGGAGGTGGACACGCAGGTGTACTTGCCCGCGGAGCACGCGACGCAGACATCCAAGGAGAGCGGCACGAACCCTACGCGCACCGTCACGTACTTTGCTGGTCTACGCAGCGGCAAGGTGGCCACGGGCGACGAGGAAGAGGACGGCGGCAAGCACAGCGAAGACGACGGTGGAGATGCCGACCAGCACCGACCTGCGGTCATCGCGTACACCTTCGAGCTCTGAAGATCGGTCATCCTGAGCGCTTGCTGGTGCAACTTGGAGATCGGGATGCCGAGAAGAGCAGCAAGCAGTAGACAAAGCACACACACACACCAGCAACCAGAGCAAAGGAAGTTCATTTCCTCCATCTTGAGTTTCATAAGCAGCAGACCTTCGATCGGTCGGCGGCGAGGCGGTCTCTCGACCCGCGTGGTGGCGGTCGGGAATCTAAGGGAGGAGCAAAGTACAAAGCATGCAGGTGGGGAAGAAGCAGGAAGGACGCGGTAGCACTCGCGACGCTCACAGGCTGAAGACGAGCGTCGTGAACTTGTCGTGGTCGAGCGTCACGCCGTCGTCCTTGAGCAGCTTGTCGAGGTTCTTCTTGGTAAAGTCGACCACGACGCCGCTGTCGAACTGCTCCTCGATCGTCTCGAGCGTCAGGTTCTCCGACGTGAGGATGTCGAACGCCATGAGCACGTCGCTCTTGGTCGAGCCGCTCTGCAGCTGCTCGGCACAAAAGTTGGAGAACTCCTCGAACGAGATTTCATCGTTGTCGTCCTCGTCCACCTTGTCAAAGTGGTCGTGGCACTCGTCCTCGCTCAGGCTCAGGCCAAGCCCCTTGCACGCCATGATAAACTCGTCGCGCGCGAGCACGCCGTCGTTGTCCAGGTCGAAGTGGTCGAACACCTCGCGGATCTCGTTCAGCTGCTCCGGCGTCAGACTGCCGAGCTCGCGCAGCGCCACCTCCTTCTCGAGCGACTTGACCTTATCGCGCACCGCGTTCTCGAGCGAGTGGAACTGCGCGCGCAGGCCGTGAATCGTGTCCGTCGTGAACGGGTTCGTGTACACGCCCAGGTGCTCGAGCTCCTCGTTGATCTTCTCGAGTTGCTCCATGTCCTCCGTTAGCGGCCCGAGAATCTTCTCCGCCGCCGTCACCTCGACACTCGCTTCCGCCGCCGTCACCTCGCTGTTCGCTTCCGCCGCATCCGGCTCGGCGATCTCCTCCTTCGGCGGCACGGCTTCTGTCTCCTCGACTTCCTCCTGGACCACGACGCCCGTGTTCGAGCGGAAGAGCTTCTGGCGCAGTTTCACCATCGACGTCAGCTGGTCACCCAGCGTCCCCTCGACCGTGTTGATCGACTGTGTGCTGTGCGCGCAGCGCTCCTTGATGCGCGCCGACAGATCCGCGAACTGCTTGCACACCTCGTCGCGCTTCTCCACCGTGTTCATCTCGTGCTCAAAGTACCCGCGCTTCTCCTCGAGCGACTCGAGCAACTTCTGCACGCGCGCGTTGCTCTTGTCGATCAGCGCGACGTCGCCCGCGCGCCCCGCCTGCTCCAGCACCGGTTTCTTCTCAAGCAGCTTCTCGTTCTCGCGCACGACGGCTTCGTGCACCTTGGGCACCAGCACGGTCTCAAAGTGCGACTTCGCAGCCAGGATGCCACTCGTCGACATGTCCTCGAGGTTCGTCGCCGCCTCGACCTCCTCGTCCATCTCCTCGATGACGTACTTGAGGTTGCGCATGAGCACCTTGCAGTCCTTCACGACCGCGTCCACCTCCTGCTGCGCGCGCAGTGTGTCCTCCAGGCGCGTCTTCGTGTCCTCGAAGCGGCTCTCGACCGTCGCCACGAAGCTCTTCATCGCCTCCACGCGCTCGAGCGTCGACGTCGTGCCCGAGTGGCTCGACGACAGGCTCTGCGCGTGCTCGACCACCGTCGCGAGCAGCTGCTTGTAGCGCGGGAGCTCGATCTCCTGGATGAACCCGATGCTCTCGAGCTTCTCCTCCGCATCTGTCGTGCTCGTCGCCAGCAGCCCTTCCTCGAACAGCGACGACGACTCCTTGTCCTTTGCCCACGACTCGACCTTCTCGAGCTCCTTCACGACCTTGGTCAGGAAGATCTCGGTCTTCTGGAAGCTCTCGAGGTTCTCGCGCAGCCGCAGCTCAAACTCCGTCTCGTACATGTCGAGCTTCGCCTTCACCTCCTGGAGCTTCTCCATCGGGGGCTCGAGCTCCGGAATGTCGCGGTTGTTGTTCTTGCAGCTCGCGATCCACCGCCCGGCGCAGCCCTCGACGGCGACGAACTCGGCCTCGCGCGGCGGCTTCTCGTTCTTCTTGTACTCCAAGTGGTTCGCGAGCGCGTTCTTGATGTCGACGATCTGCCGCGGCTGGCTCAGCGTCTGGAAGCGGTCCGCCTGGTACGTCATCCACTCGAGCAGACTTGACGCCGAACGCGCGTACTCGGCGCGGAGGTCCTGGTGGCGCTGCGCGATGTTCACAGCCTTGGAGATCGTCGTGACCGCCTTCTTCTTCTGCAGGCCCGACGCGAACTCCTTGAAGAGCAGCGACACGTACGTCGTGATACTCTTCTCGTCGGGCTTGGCCTGGCCCGCGACGGCGTCGACCTCGAGCAGCTGCGGGATCTTGAACTTCTTCTCCGCGATGTCGAACGCGAGCTTGACGTTCTCCGCGGCGTTCGCCGGGCTGAGCTTCTCAAAGTCGATGAGCGACGGCGAGAAGCGGTGGATGAGCGCGCAGAACGCCATGCCGTCCGACCAGCTGCTCGAGAAGTTGCGCACGTCGACGCTCGGGTAGTCCGCGAGCGAGCGGTTGACCCAGAGCAGCAGCCCGTCCTTGCCGGACACGCCCTCGACGTCGATCTCCTCGACCGTGAACGACTTGATGAGCGTCCACATGAGCCCGAGCACGAGCTTGTTGTTGCCGTCGAGGATGTCGGACGAGCCGATGTTCGTCACGTTCACGTTCCGCTTCTGCAGGTACGCGAGCGCGAAGTTGAGGTTCTCCATCTTCTGGATGCGCATGCGCGGCTTCTTGTTGAATTTCTGTGGGTGCATCATAGCAAGCGACCGTCAGTTCGGCATACTATGCAGCTGAGCAAGTTCTCTCAAGAGGAAGAAGGAGCGGCGCACGTACGCGGCACACTTTCTCGCGGCAGATGATCTGCAGCAGCGAGATGAGGCGGATGCCGTCCTTCAGGTCCTCGTACAGGTCGTCGATCTGCATGCGCTTGCGGGACAGGTATGTGTTCGCCCACTGCCGGTCGAGCGGAGCGCCCCCCACAGCATTCGCGTTAGTTCATCCTCCGTGGGATCCGGTTGAATACTAGGAAGAATACGCACGCGCGTGAACGTGGTCTTCTGCACGTCGACCCATTCGTCCGAGTAGCCCGCCATGGCGCCTGCGTGCTTGTTGCTTGTTGCTTTCTCTGTAGCGGCGGCGAGTGCGGAGCTGGGGGCGAGAGCGCAAATACGCAGGCGGAAGAAGGAGGAAGGGCGGTCAGTCGGTCGGTCGTCCGGTCGAAGTCGCGCGCCGCTGCTGCTGCTGCTCGCTGTCTTGCTTGCGCTTGCGCTTGTGTGCGTCGGACTGACGATCTGGAGTTGGGAGATCTTGGCAGGCGACGTTCACTCTGGCAGGATTCGACTTGCGAATCGGAGTTTGTATGGGAAGTATCGAACGATGGGGAGTTGTGGGCGGGTTGCAGAGAATTCTCCGCGGGTTGCGACAATACACGGGTTGCACCTGACCCGAATTCGAATGTGCCATGCAAAGACAAAGTATCTATCGACGGGTCTTTCACAAGTGCAAGAGTGCAAACGGGTTTCGACAACCCACAGACCCGCTGGACTGCGAGCTCTGTCATGTGGACTTGCTTCCGTCGCGAGATCGCACACACAGCGCCGCCAGACGACAGAACACCCAACTCGCTCCGGAGCTCGCTCCACGCGGCCGAAGCTGCTGGCTCAAGTCGCTCAGGCAATACACGAACAACGAATTCGTCCGGACGGACACTTGGTTTGCGAGAGAACGATGGCTGTCAAAAAGAGTTCAGAGCTTCTGGTGCACAGCAAAGAGCCGAGTGGCCTCTCGCGGTCACCATCGTCGTCGTTATTGTCGTCGTCGCAGAGCACCGGAGCTCCGGAGCTCAAGATCGGAGCAGGTCTCGGCATCCGGAGACTTGGTTCGCTTGTGGGAGCCGGATGCTCGCTTTGGCAGCCAATTCGTCACAGCGAACTGCAGGGGAGAGAGAGAGACTGGATGTCAGCAAGAGCGAGTGACATCACACACAGCGCGGGTCTCACAGCTCGTAGTCCTGCACCAATGGCCGGATGACACCTCGAGAGAAGCTCGCGACCATCAGCCTACAGGCGCAGACGCTGCATAGAAACCATCGTTCGCCGCCGAGCACCGCGCGTGACTCGACCTGTCACGTCTGGTGCCTCGGTTAGACGGCGATCGCGTCAGAAGCTGATTTGTCACAACCAGGTTGCGGTTGCAGCAAGCCCAAGGTCGACAACGCTTCCGCACGAGATGCAAGACGACGAACTGCTGCATGGTGAGCTGTCTTGCAGACTCGGGTGGTCGATCGGACTTCAGGTCGTGCACGGATGCAACTCCTCGATGGATGCGATCGGCGGAACGCTGTCGATGCGATTCGCAACCCGCTATGATCGCTGGCGTCTCGCTCGTGCATCTGGCGAGACGAACATCCTCAACGCGTAGGCGTCAGCAGAGCGGCCTTCTGTCTTCACTTGCAGCAGTGCGCATCCTGTCGAGTCTGGAGGACGCCGTTCGTGAAGTGTTCGCGAGCAAGCTGCTGTTGCGCAGCATGCGCGCTCTCTCTCTCTCTTCTTCTTCTTCTCCTCCTCCTTGCTGCTCTTGCTCGCTTCAGCTTGCGATGGGGAAGCACGGGAACTTGCGCAGAGACGGCAGAGCGTCGAGCGGCTTGAGCGCTTCGAGGAACAACGAGTTGGCTGTTAGCCAGTCGGCGCCCAGCACTCCCTCGTCGAACGTAGGCTTGGGGGAGCCCTTGTCGGCAGCCACGTACTGGTACTTACTCTCCGGGTTGAGCGACCACACGTAGCCGCCAGCGTAGCCGCGGACCACCGTCTCCGCCACAGTCGCGTCCACCGTGCGCCGGATCGTGTGCTTCGGGTGCTCGTCGCGCGTGTATAGCCCGCCGAACTCGCCCAGCACCACAGCATATCGCGGCTCGGCTTCGACGAGGTACCCGAACATGTCGTGCATCGTAGCGGCCACTCGGCGCCGAAGCGCGCTGTCCGAGAGCTCCACGTACCCGCTCAGCGTGCGGTTGGTTAAGACTGGGGTGCCGCCACCGTACAAGTACGCCTGCACGTACACAGCTGGCGTGTAGTAGTGCGGCGCCCACACGATCTTGTGCTCCGTCCGTACGTCGAGCGGCGCAGTTGCTGCGTCCTGCAACCCGCCGCCGTACCAGTCCGCGTACACGAACTTCTCGCCGTCGATGTCGAGATCGTGCGTGCGGTAGTTGAGTCCTTCGACGAAGCCCAGCCAGCGCGGACAGCCCTTCAGCATGCGCTCCGTGAGCCGCGTGGCGCCGAGCCGGAAGTCGTCCGCTTTCCCGGATCCCCACGTCGCCTTGTACGGCTCGTTCTTCACGTCGAGTCCGATCACGTTCCAGTACTCGTTCGAGCAGAGCAGCTCTGCGAGGATGTCGAAGGACTCGAGGAACGCGTCTTCCGAGATGTCGTCATTGTACCAGAGCGCGCCGGTGTCCGTCTCGGTGAGCGTGTGGATGCTGATGAGCACGGAGATCTGCCGGTACTGCAGCACCTTGACGATGCTCCGGAGCAGCGACCGGTAGTCCTTCACCGACACTGCGCGGTTCGTGTACATGTTGATCATGCCTCGGTTCGGGACCGTGTTGTTCAGGACGTGTCTCGCCATCACGGGCAAGCGCACAGAGTTGAACTTGTTGGTCGACAGGAACGACGCGACTTGGTACTGCAGAGAGAGGGAGAGCACACAGACATCAAGACAAGTAGAGAGTGTGTCAACATCTGCATGAGTGCGTCGTCGCCATCAGCCAAAGCGCTTTCACTCACTGCTGTCGTCCCTGCAGTCGAGTTGTCCC
This sequence comes from Globisporangium nodosum, assembly GCA_023334105.1. Classification (NCBI taxonomy): domain Eukaryota; phylum Oomycota; class Peronosporomycetes; order Pythiales; family Pythiaceae; genus Globisporangium; species Globisporangium nodosum. The sequence continues at coordinate 10,996 of JAASGA010000562.1, forward strand.
AGAGTCCGAACGGGATCGCCTGATCGCTGTTGACACGAAGACCACGGCAGTGAGGACTCCGATGCGAATCCGAGATGGAGCATCACACGTACGTCTCCATGCCGAACCAGTTGACTCCCTTGATCTGGACCGGCACCTCCGTGCCGTTCGACGACACCGCGACGATCTTGCCGTTCTTGCTGAGGTAGTTGGGCAGCTCGCACTTGCTTGCCGGGTACTTGTCCGGGTTCCCGGTCACGCCGTCGCTGTCCACGATGTCGTCGATGCCGTCGACCCCACCTGCACCTCCGCGGATCATTTTGCGGCGGAACTTGCGCTCGTTGTACGCCCGGATCCGCGCTCGCGCGGTCACGTAGCGGTTGTGGCCGCAGACGGCGACCGCGAGTGTCGCGAGCAACAAGACGGCGCCGAGCACGAGTCCTCGCACCCACGGCTGATCGTGGCCGTGAAAGTTGGCATGGAACAACAAGTGAGTGAGTGCCGGTGCAGACCGAGAGCGGCTCCCACGCTCGGGCACGCACGCACCTTCCGCTTGGCTTTGAACGCAAGTGTCTGAGGCGCATCCGCGTCGACCTCGTCCGAGGCGTAGATGTCGCGGTGGCCAACGACACCCTGAACGAAGAAGTCTTGCCCGTGGTCCATCTTCTCGACTGGCGCGCTTGGGTCTCGATACACCATGGTGAACTTGTGAGGGGTTTACCGGAGATCGAGGAATGGCTCGATCGTTCGCTGCCTTCGTGCACCGACCTCGCCGTTAGTCAGTGCTGCTTGCATGTAGCACGGCAGGCGAGAGCTCCCTCACGTCAGCCTCAGCTCCCAGCCCCACTCGGCATCCATGGATATCGGTCATGTTTCCTGAGCATCTCTCGCAGCTCTCGATCCGACTGCGTTCGCTCTCAACGATCAGTGCCTCAAGTCGGTACAGCACGGACGAACGAACGCTCGCGGGTGACTAACCTACACAAACGCGCTCGGTGACTTGAGCCACGTCACATCCATGGAAGTCATGCGGATCAAGCTGCACGTACAGTTCTCGTTCAGGTCGGAACAGAAGGCTAAACCGTCAATCAAGCCGCCCTTCCTTCCTTCGTTCCTTCCTTCGTTCCTTCGTTCCTTCTCGTTCAGATAGGATTGCTGCTGCTGCTGGTGCCACTACATCGACCTAGTGCTTCTTCGACTTCTTCGGCTTGCTCGCCTCTGCGTCCATGGTCGCGTCCTCCTCGTCCTCGTCCTCGTCGAAGATGTAGAACGACCACGGCTCAAATGGATCGTCCCACTCGTCCGTGGCGCCGCGGCGGTACTCGTCCATCTCGGCATCTGACAGCAGGCATGCGTTGAGCGCACTGCGGATCTTGGCGATCTCGTCTTCCTGCTTGGAGAACCGGCCGATGAACACGATCTCCTGCCCGCGGTCGCCGAACTCCTGCGCCATGAGCGCCTCGTAGTTGGGCACCACCTTCATCGCGCGCGTGCGCTCGTCTTCCGGGATCTCGGCGACCCACATCCCGCCGTTCGCGAGCGTGCAGTAGAGCCCAGCCTGCGACCAGGAGCCGTAGTTCTTCGGGCGCGTGCCGAGCCAGTAGACTCCCTTGCTGCGAAGCAGGTTTTTGAAGAGCCCCGCTTTCTTGCCCTCGAGCCGCGCCTGGATGGTCTCCGCGTCGAGCGGCTCGATCTCCTGCTCCTCCATCTCCTCGTCTCCATCTTCGTCTCCTTCTTCATTCTCGTTGTTGTCCTCGTCATGACTGTGCTCGTCGTCGCCGTCATCGTCGTCTGTTGGGAGCGGAGGCATCTCCGGACTCTCGACGATCACGAACTCTTGCTGGATGAGCTCAGTGAGGCGGTATGGATGGAACGGACGGCGCGCGCTGTACAGGAACGACCCGATGCCGTACTCCTCCGTCTCCGGTACGTGTGGTACAGTGAGCGACTCGAGCCAGCCCTGCTGCGCCGCGGCGCGCTCGAAGGAGAAGAGCTTCGTGCCCAGGATGGTCGACGGACTTACCTGGCCCTTGACGCTGCGCATGATCTTGGCGTACGAGTTGAAGCGCCGGATGATCTTCTCGATCGCGTCGACGTCCGCCGCGGGCGCCAAGTCGGTCTTGTTCAGCACGATGACGTCCGCGAACTCGATCTGGTCGCACAGGAGGTCTGTGAGTGTGCGCGTGTCCTGCTCGGGGAGCTGGCTGCGGTGCTCCTCGACATCCACGAGCATGCGCGGGTCGTCGAACGTGCTGAAGAAGTTGCCGACGTCCACTACCGTCACGCACGTGTCGAGCACGGCGATGTCGCGTAGCAGCGGCATCTTTTGGCCCTGCGGGAAGAGCTCGCTCAGCTGCATCGAAGGGATCCCCTTGGGCTCGTCGTCGATCTTGGCTCGCTTCGCGGCAGTCTGCTGCGACGCACTGCTACTCTCGCTCCTCTTGTACTTGTGCTCGCCAGACTTGCTCTCGCTCTGCGCGTCATCGCTGTCGCCCATTGTCTCTGGCTCCGTCTCCGGTGGGAGCTCGAACGCGAACGTCTCAGCTACCTGCATGGGCTCGCTGATGCCGGAGCTCTCGATGATGATGTAGTCCACCTCGCCATCCCGCGCGATCTTGGCAATCTCCTCGAGCAGATCCACGCGCAGCGTGCAGCAGATGCAGCCGTTCTCGAGACGCACGAGCTGCTCCTCGCGCTTGAGCACGCCGGACTTGGCGACGAGGTTGGCGTCGATGTTAAGCTCGCCCATGTCGTTCACGATCACCGCGACGCGCATCTTATGGCTCTTGTTCTGCAGGATGTGCTGGAGCATCGTGGTCTTGCCGCTGCCGAGGAAGCCCGAGAGCAGCGTGACGGGGATCAACTTGCTCATCTCGCTTGTGGTGGTCGGTGCCGACGCTGTGTTCAGCGAGCTGACAGACTGCTGCGGTGCCATTCTGCTGGTGCAGGGGTGGTGGAGGGAGGACCGGTGACTGGGCTCGCAGGCGAAGAATCGGGAATGAGCTGCTGTCTGCGGGTGCCAGTGTCTCCGCTTCTTGCGAGCAAAAGTACTCACCACCACCCGATCGCGCGCACCGTGCACCCCTCAGCGCAGTGTCCTTTCGCAGTTCCTCTTGTCAGCAGACGGTGGATGCGGTGGCGCCGTCGTCGGAGCAAGCGGGCAAGCGAGTTCTCACAATTGAGCTTGCAGCCATCGCGTGTTCAACGTGTCTGCTTTGTGTTCACCAACCTGCTCGCGTCGTCGTCGGACAACAAGCCGCACCCCTGGAATCCGGAGGTCTATCTGCGTGTGCCGACGGCGGCGATGCTGGCAGATGGAGGTGGCCGGTCTTATACTGCACTTGTCCGACGGCGGCGAAGTGTAGCCATGTGTCAACTGCAGTACACCACTTGTCCACCTTGACTGCCTCTCGACATCCTGGCAACACCACCACCTCGCACTGAGGAGCGTGCTCAACACGCATCGGTTCGTTTATCAGAGCGTGATCTCCTATCTGCAGACAGATAGCTCTCCTACGCCTAAGCAACTGCCGCCTTACGCACGAGCTCGTCGGTGTCCAGCGGACCCCAAACTTCGTCCCCCGTCCGGTCGAGGCGGATGCGGTACGGATTGCCTTGATCCCAGCGCTTGATGATCCGGCCGGGCTCGAACCCGGTGTCCACCCGCGCGAGCACGCGGTCGCCAACGTGAAAGCGCAGCGCCGTGACTCGACACGCGAGGAATCCGCTCGTGAGCTGCTCACGGTCGAGGTTCTTACCGATAAAGACGAAGCGTGTCTCGCGGGTCTCGTTCGGACCCCACGCGGTCGTGAAGTCGCCATCGAAGAGCATGTGAACTCCCTGGAAGACATACTTGCGGTTCATGCCAGCGACGCGGATCACACCTTTGTAGCGCAGCAGGTCGACACCTTTGTCCGTGAGGACCTCCTGGATCCAGTCCTGGAGCAGCACGATGTTGATCGCGTCCAGAGTCTTGAACCCGACGGATGTGACCGACGTGTCGTGCATGTGGTCCGAGTTCTCGAGGAAGTCAGGCTCCTTCACAAGGATCTTGTCGAGGTCGAAGCTCTGGATGTTCATTAGCAGCGCTGGGTCGACGCGGCAGTGCTGGCACTCGACGATCTGGACGACGCTGTTGATGCTCTTGATCTGGGCTTTGACCTCGTCGACCTCCTTGGTGCTCACGAGGTCCGTCTTGTTGAGCAGGATCCGGTCCGCGAACGCGACCTGCTCGACGCTCTCGTTCTCGACACCCTCTGGCTTCGATTCGCGCAGGTGCTGCAGGATGTGCTTAGCGTCGACGACGGTGATGATGCCGTCGAGCTTGCAGCGACGGGAGATGTCGTCGTCGACGAAGAACGTCTGCGCGACTGGCGCCGGATCCGCGAGCCCCGTCGTCTCGATGATGATGCCGTGGAGCTTGCGCTTGCCCGCGCGCGCGAGGATCTGCTTGATGATGCGGATGAGGTCGCCACGCACGGTGCAGCAGATGCAGCCGTTGTTCATCTCGACGATCTCCTCGTCGGCTGCGAACTTGCTCCCACCGCGCTTGTGCGATAGCAGCGCGTCGTCCACGCCGACCTCACCGAACTCGTTCTCGATGATCGCGAACCGCTTGCCGTGCTGCTGCGTGAGCAAGTGGTTGAGCAGCGTCGTCTTGCCGCTCCCGAGAAACCCCGTAAGGATCGTGACGGGAACAACATCGGTCATCGCTGGCTGCTTGGATCGATCGAGTTGAGTCGAGAATTCGCGAGGTCTTGACTTGAGTCAGTGTGCAGGAATCGGAGAGTGACAAGTTCGAGCGAACCTGGCAGCTACCTGAAGCCGTTTGATGCAGGGAACTGGGCTTCGTCGCCTGGATGCCATCCTGCGCGTTCGCGTCGCCGTCGGAGCGTGACAACAGGCGTTCGGGAGCTCCGACGGCGGTGGGGATCTCAAGTCTGTGGATGCACCATAGTGATAAAATTAAGGATGCACTGCTCTCATCTTGCATTTTCAAGAACCAGAAGCTACTGGCTCCGATGTCGGGCATCCTCGCGTTCTTCAAGCCCCTGCGCAGCTCCGCAGCCTCAAATGAACCCGCAGCTGCTCCTCCGCAAGACGCAGCGAAGGCTGGTGCGAAAGCCGCCAGATCGATGACGACCGAGAAACGCCAGCCAGCATCCTCAAGCGCTCGACGAGGTCGCAAGTCTGCTGATACCACCAGTAGCGATACCAAGAAGGTTGGAGCTCGTGGTCATACCGTCAAAGTGCTAGGAGAGGATGGGAAACAAGAGGCCGAGATCTCCGCGTACGAGCTCAAGAGGCTCGAGCGCATGAAGCAGAACGCCGCGTTCCTCCAGCAAGTCGGGTTGTCGCGTGGGTCTGTGCCACTGGTGGCGCTGTCGGAGCCTCCAGTGAAGAAGCGGAAGCCGGTGGTCGAGCCGCCGGTTCCTTCGAGGAGATCGACACGGCTGCGAGGTGGCACAGCAGAGGTCGGAGACAGAGTTGATGCTGCTGCTGATGGTGGAAGCTCGATGCTAGCGAAGGCTCAGAACGAGGGCGACAGCGAAGCCGAGGATGCGACAGTG
>JAASGA010000563.1:0-16537 GCA_023334105.1 Globisporangium nodosum
ACTAGCAATGAGAACGTCGTTCAGGAACTCTTTGTCGAGAGTAACAGCACCACGTGCTTTCTCGCTGCGGAAGACGTGATCCAGCTCGGCAGATGCTACACGAAGAGCGTCGCTCGCGCAGCGAGAGCGCATACCAAGAAGCGTCCAGCGAGGTGGCACTTCCCACATCGACAAGGTGCACCTCTGCCATCAACGTCGTTCCGTACTGTTCATTCATTCATTCGCTGTGGAAGTGTTGGCGCACAAACATATGCACTCGTCAAGCACGCTCGACACAGGCCTCGCGCAAGCCCTTCAGAACACTCACTACTTCGCCCGTAGCGAGCAGTTCGATCGCTGCGAGATGACCCGATGTCGCCGCTGCTGAGTTCTCACCCGAACACCGCATCCAGCGAGCCCGTGGACACGAGGATCACCCACAGCACGCCGACCAGGAGCGAAATGCACGACGAGAAGATGCCGATGCGGTAGAGCAGCGACTCGGAGAACTGGCTCAGGCGACCCGTGATCTCGCCGTACGACGCCGCGAAGACGCCCATGATGAAGATCGATGCGACGCAGAACGACAGCAGGTACGCGCTCGACTTGGCCCAGTCGTTGAGAATCACCGCGGGCAGCACACCCAGCACACCGCCGGTCCCGGCAAGTCCGTGCGCGACGCCGTACGCGAATGCCGTGAGCTGCTGCGTGTGTGGGTTCTTGATGTCCGACGACGGCGCGGTGCACTTGCCGAAGCAGCACTTGCGCGTGACGATCGTCTCGTCGAACGAGTGCTTGTGGAACCTCGGCAGGTCGTGCCCGTGCGTGTCACTGTGCGTGTATGGGTCGCGCGTGAACGAGGCTCGGGGTGAGGGGTGCGGTGTGGGCGAGGCGTTCTGGTGGTCGGTCGTCGGCTGTGCGGCTTGCAGCTGCTTCTTCTGCTTGTACTCACCGCGCATGCGCCAATAGTGACGGAAGCTCCAGAGCCCGAGTGCGATCATGAGGATACCGACGATGAAGTCGCAGTACGTGCCGACCGAGTCGATGTCGAGCTCCTGGCCCATGGCGACGAAGATCGCGGTGACGACGATGAGTCCGACCGAGTGGCCGGCGCCCCAACGCATGCCGAGCTGCGCCGAGCGCCAGGACGAGCCGGCGCTCAGCACGATGAGGGCGCACAGGTGGTCTGGACCCGTGATCACGTGCACGATGCCGAGCAGCAGCCCCGTGCTGATGATCGTCGAGATCGGCGCGCCTTCGAGACTGTGGTCGATTTCGCCCATTTCAAGTTCGTTTTCGCGCTCGCGCCTGCGTTCGAACGACTGACGTCGAGTTTGGGGAGGTCTGGAGACGCTGGACGTGTGCGGTAGGGCGCAAGTCGCGAAGTGAGGTAAGTCCGAGGCGAAGCGTATGTCGCTCGAGGGCGCTGCGCTTGTGTCCTCGGGAGCTGTTTCCCTTGTTCAGGTGGACGACAGCAGAGCATTCAATAGTATACAGAATATCGAAAAACCATTGCTTCTAAAATCGAAGCCGGGTGGTTTTTCACAGCGCGATTGACGTGGTTGGTGTGTTCTCGTTCGGCGAACTGTGCACACACGCCCTCGATATTTGCTGCAATGCAAGGGAAAGGAGTGGAGAGAGCAACTTCGTGCTTTCGAGACTAGCAAGGCAGTCGTTGGTTGACAAGATTTGCATCGGCAACCGCGAACAATAGCGCACGCGTAGGTGAACGTGGTGCCAGACTTTGGCGAGAGCAAAGATGGGCATTGGACAGCCTTCCGCTCCTCGTACCTACCTGTCTTCGTGCGTGCGTGCGGGGCCAGCTTGGTTTCAATCTGACTCAGCCGACAGCAGAGCATCTCGTAGTCGTGCGTAGGAATGATGCGGTGAAGGTTGCTCAGCAAGGCCAAGCGAAGTCGAGCTGTACTGGTACCTGTGCGTGTACACTAGCATTCGAGGCATCGACCAACGATGCCTGTTGTTCGTTGTTGAACACACGAGGTCGCGCGCTTGTGTTGCAAGCTCAAACCGCAGAGTGAACGTGTTTCTTTGGAAATCGGTCGACACGTACGTCGCACGTACCGCCGCCGCCGAGAGTTTGTGTAGTTTGGACGCATTTCCTTCGAGAAGACTCCGTCGTGGAAACCTTTCCCCATGCTGCAACATTGCAACAGACTCGACGCACTACATCCGCGCACTTTGCAACGCGCTCACTTTGCAACGCGCTCCACGCTCGAGATGGTGGTCAGCATGCAAGCAAGTGATCTACCGTAGACGCGGCAGCTACTTCAACGTGGGAGTCAGAACAAGCGACTACGAGATTCTTCTGCGAGGTTCTTTTGACTCTCTCACTCGGAGCAGGAACTGGCTTGCGAACCTCGGTACTGTATTTGGCGCCGAGCGTCGAGATTTTGCTGGTGTAGTTACGAAGGAGTGCCGAGCGAAACAAACTGCGAGAGCACATAACAGTTCACTTTGCAGCCAACCTACTCGTGTGTTCCAACTGAGTGGCGCTCTGGCGGAGCGTGTTTTTCGAGCCTGAACACACTTCCCACGCGATGTTTCTTCGCGGATCTCCCACCAGCAAACAAAACCGGGAATCGACAAGCTTCTTGTAGGCGTCGAATCCCAGCAACAAAAGTTATCGTTCCAACGGGAAACATCCGCACAGGTGGTGTTCACACACGAAACTCAAACGGGAACTCGGGTCGAGGACAGTGTCAACTTCTCTCAACGACTCGTGATCCAAGCCAGAACCCACGTTCAAACTTCGTACGCGCGCTTTTCTAGCGCCTACTTGACCGGATATCTCACGCCGACAGTTCCGAGCTTCACACGCAACTTTGCTCTCGACACATTCCACTACTCTTGATGAGTAGAGGAATGCCGCTCGGATGTGTGTTCTCCGAGACTAGGCACACTCCAGATGCGAAGTATGCGCACGTGTCTTTAACCAGCAACCAGAGCCACCGTCGTGCAAGGTGGTGAGCATCGGATGAGATGTCCTATCGAGCGGAGAACTGAGGGTTTGCAGCTCGTTTGTCGGCCCCAAGAAGCATTACCCACTAATTCGATCTCATGCTCGCAAGCATCTGGCATATGAATTGGCTCATGCTCCTGGTTGTCCAGGCAATCTGACATCGCATCCGAGCTCCAGAATCTCATCCAATGCAGGCATGCTTGTTGATGCGTGGGCACTGGAGCAGTCGGCTCGCGATCCAAACCCGAGTCAAAACCAACTCGGCAAGCGCGCTCTCAAGGCTTTGCCAGCAGCTACTCGGCAGACATCTCACGTTCATGCAAGCCTCTCCCAGCCCACTCCCAACTCCGAGTCTCATGATCGGGTTTGCTCCAGGTCACGAGTGTCGAGTTCACGAAGTGCCAAAGATCTCGTGACATTCACTCCTGTGATTGTGTCACCTTTTTGACACGCACTTTTCAATTCGCCTCCTCGAGTGCACATGGCGACGCCCAGCGCCGACCTCCAGCGGGAGCTCGAGGCGCTGGAGCGCGTGCTCTTCCGGCTCGCGAGCGCCGACGACGCGCGGCTGCTGCTCGTGCTGCAGGCGCTGCTTCCGCAGCTGCTGCGCACGTTCCCGGCGACAGCGGCGACCGCGACCGACGCGCTGGCGCTGCAGCTGCAGGAAAAAGTGCGTCGCGCTCTCTCTCTCGCTCATGCTGTTGCTACGTCGCAAGTTACTCGTTGCTCACTGTCGCCACTGCGGAGCAGATCCTGCTGGTGATCGCGCACGTGAAGACGCGGCTGCAGGCGCTCGCGAACCCCGCGATGCCGCTGCGCGCGCTCGCCCAGGTGCTGCGCGAACCCGCGGCGTCGGCGTTCGCGCACACGTTCGCGTTCATGTTCATCGGTTCGTTAGTGATGAGCGATCATAATACTGCGCGTAGGTGCTAATTGGAAAGTGCATCTGGCAGACATCGGCTTCCGCGCGGCGTCGGCGGACGAGCGCGAGGAAGTGCTCGCCGAGATCTTCGCGGCGCTGGAGAGCTACTCGGCGTCGCAGCAGGAGACCTTCTACCGACTGCTGGTGCGCGCGCTGCCGATCACGGGGAACGCCGTGTACCCGCCTCCTAAGCCTGCAGATCCGCTGCCAGCAGAGTCGGCTGAAGACTCGAGTCCGACGACCAGCGCGCAGGAGATGGATCCGGGTATCGTCGGGAGTATGGAGGTGCTGCTGGATTTCCTGCTGGACTTCGTCCTGCACGACGGTTCCTCTTCTAGCAGCACCGACGCCACTGTGTTCGGACTCTCGATCCTGCGTCTTGAGCGCTTGCAGCGTGTCGTCGCACCCGAAGCGTTCACCAAGGAGCGGCTGTACGCCACGCAGTTGAACGTGCTACGGTTCGTCAAGGAGCTCGAGATCCCGACCAAGCACAAGGTCGTCCACTACCTCGCAGGCTGCGCATCGTTCCACCACAGCATCAAGAGCTTCTGCGAAGAGCAGTTGGTGCATGTGCTCAAGCACGAGTACGCGCAGCCGGAAGACCCGCAGGTCGTGCGCCGGATCATCGCGCTGTGCCTCGGCAGTCAAGTGGCGCAGGGCTCTGGCGCGTTCAGCGGCCACGAGCAGCTGGCGCTGAGCAATCGAACCCGCTTCGCAGACGCGAGCATCCTGCAGGCGCTGGCGCTGCTGTCCGAGTCGAAGGCGGCGACGAATGCGATGCCGATGATGCTGCAGCTGCTGTGCCACCTCATGTACGGCGCCGAGTCGGCTCGTCCTCAGAACGTCGCGAACCGCGTCAAGCTCGCCGGCGTGAGGCTGTGCCACTGGACGTTCATCCACACCGAGAGCGCATTCGTGGACGGCTTCCTCGGACCTGTCATGTTCCCAACGCTGCTGCGAGTGCTGATGGATCCGAACGCCGACAGCGATCCGTCTCAGGCGGCGTTCATGCGCGAGTTCCGCCAGGGTGTGTACGACACGCTCACGGTCATCGGGGCGCGAGCGCCGGCGATCGTGGCCGGATCGGAGCAGGCGTTCCAAGTCCTGCTCGTGCGCTGTCTCGTCGAGGAGGAGCGCCGCACTGGCACCGGCGCGAACGCGCTGAAGGCGTTCACGTCGCTCTCGCGCGCGTACGGCTTGAAAGCGTCCGAGGCGACGCAAGCGAAAGTCCGAAGCGAGCTGACGGACTTGCTGAGCGGCTCCCGAGTGTTCGACCCGACAAAGAACTACGCGCGCGTGCGCGCTGCCATCGCGACCTGGTGCGGCGATCTGCTCCTCAACGCGAGCACGGGCGACAGCAACATCGCGATGCGATTCGCACTCTTGAAGCTCTGCGGCGATCCGGATGCCGAAGTACAGACTCTGTCGAGGAAGGCGTTGTACACCGAGCCACTGCCGGCGCTCAGTGTCGTTTCGGTGTTCATGCGCACGCAGTACCCGCATCCCGACCTCAAGAGCAGTGTTCAAGACGCTAGAACGGTCGAGAGCTGCTTGAGGTTCTGTTTGTCTGTGCTCAAGAGCTCGCACCGCGCTGGCGACATGGAGATCGGTGATGAGCGGAGCGCGATGATCGCGTACTTCGTGCAAACGTTGCTCGGCAAGTCGGCGGCGGGTGTCTCCGGTGACGCCGCGGCTCGTTCGGGGATGTACGAGGCGGCAGCGTCGAGTCTCGTTGAAATCAGTGCGTTCGACACGAGATCGGTGACGAGCGCGTTGGGGCAGTCGATGGATCAGCTGCTCGACGCCGCGTGCATCTCGTCGGATCGAGACTTTCTGCAGCACATCGCAGCTCTCGTGCAGTGCACGCTTGTAGCAGAGGACTGTTCCCAAGACTGTGTGGTGGACGAAGTGGTGCAAAGCATCAGCTTGAAGCTCGACGACCCGGGGATGCAGTCAAAGCACGTCGCTTGTCTCCAGTACGTGCTCGGAAGCGCGATCTCGGTTCTCTCCGAGTCAGAGGACGCTGTATCGGACGACCAGATGAAGATCGTCCTGGCAGCGTACAAGAAGATGGCGTCGCTGCTGGCGGTGACGGTGAAGACATGCTCGCAGTTCGTAGGCTTCCCGCGCGGCGAAGAGGACCAGAACGCGCGAGTTGACTTCCTCCGCAGCCTCTTGGATGGAATCGGTCTCTCCGGGTCCTTGACGAAGTTCCTCTTGAACGCTTCGTTCATGAGTGAGTGGGTGGAGTTCAAGCGCCAGAGTCTCGGCGTGCTGCAGCAGGTGATCGAGTGGAATCTCAGTGGCATCAGCTCGGACGGAGCGCTGAAGCTGAAGCTGACGAAGATCAAGTACGTTGCGATCGAGAGTCTCGGTCGCGCGATCTCGGGACTGCCGAGTATGACTGGAGCACTGTCCGCCTTGTGTAGTCCTCTCGAGGACGCTGTGAGCGCTCTGCTGAAGCTTGGGGACGAGCAGGATCCGGAGCTGCAGCTGCTGATCGGTGAAGCTCTCGTGACGATCGGCAAACACAATGTCGGGGACGTAAGTACTGACGCTATAGTCGACAAGATCGCGTTCGCTGACAACCGTGCCGCTGCGATCTTCTCTCGGCTGCTGAACGAGTCTGCGGAGTCTCGACAGCCAAACGTGCGGCGCAGCGCGACGACGTGGCTGCTGTGCGTCTGCGCTGCTGGTCTCTCAGTATCCGAAGACGTCGCGGGGGCTTCTTCGAGCTGGCACACGCTCCTTCGTTCCGAGTCGGCTACTCGTCTGCTGATCGACACGCACGAGTTCTTCGTGACGATGCTCAACGACAGCAACAGTATCGCGAAGGAGAGCGCAGTGAAGGGACTCGCGTACCTTCGCCTCCGCGCACCAAGCATGGAGTTGGGCGATCAGTTCAGCGACAGTCTGTTCCGCCGTCTTCGCTGCTTCCGAGCGTTCACCTCTTCTTCGTCAACCGTGCCTGGCTTGGATGCGGAGGACGTGGACATGGACGTTCCAGCGCAAGAGGACACAGCAACAAGAACTGCTAACGCTCCGTCAACTCCGGCGGCAGCCACCTCAACCACTGGCAGCACAGTCGAGAACGCAGCGTATCGTGAAGTGAGCAACCTCGCGGCCGACATCGGCGACCCGGAGCTCATGTACGCTCTTCTCTACCTGAGCACGACAGATCCGATCTGGGAGACACTCCTCGGTACTTCTTCAGCAAGCACAAGCGCAAGACACGCGCTGTTCTCGTTCGCCGAGGTGGACCGCGTGTTCCGCCAGTCGATCATCGAGAAAGCCGGCAAGCTCTGGATGGACGAGAGCTACGCGAACACGAACAAGCTGGTGCCGTGGTTGTACCTGCTCAAGTTTCACTCGAACCCGAAGGTGTCGGAGGTGATGACGAACCTCTGGAACTTCGCGAAGGGCAAGTTCGTCACGACGAGCACGCAGGAGAAGACGCTACTGCAGCAGCACTGGCGCGTGATCTTCCAGTTCCTGCTCTCTCGTGTCGAGGGCAGCCGCAACTTCAAGTACCGCGAAGCTGCGTGTGTCGCGCTGATCGACATCCTGAACGGAGCGGACGCGGACCAGCTTCGCGACGAGTTCCTCCACCTCTGGAAGCTCGCGTCTGCGGCAGTCGACGATGTGATGGAAGCAGTGTGCTTGGTCGGTCTCAAGCTGTACCGGTACATGGGCGAGCTCAGTCTCCGCATCGCTGCGAATGACGAAGCGTGTCGGAAGATCCTGCTGCAGTACCTCATCTCCGACGGCATCGTGAGCAAGAACGTGGTCTGTCGTGCGCTCGGCATCGACATCCTGCTGCGGCTGGTCAAGGCGCTCGCCGCAGAGGCGATTCAGGAATCTCTCGCCGCGCTGATCTTGAAGCTGCTCGAGTACCTGTCGTCGCTGGAGATGCCGGAGCTGCAGTACGCGCAGTTCCACGTTCAGAAGAAAGAGCAGCTTGAGCGCCTTCGCGTGTCGATCAGCCAGTCCGGTCCAGTTGGACAACTGCTTGAGCTCTCGACGACGAGACTGAAGGAGCTCGCTGGATCCGACGTGTGCGTGAAGATCGTGGACGAACTCGCGCGCGGTGTCGCCAACCTGCTGCGCTTCGGCGTGGGGCTGAACACGCGCGTCGGGTCGGCGAACTTTGTCGTGTCGTTAGCTGTGGAGCTCCCGTTCGAGCTGCGCAAGTGCAAAGGCGCTGAGTTGCTGCTGACGAAGGTGTTCATCCCGTTCGTGAGCAACAAGACATCCGCGGAGAACGACGTGTACGGCGACGAAGAGAGTCGCTACGGCGTGTCGTCGAGCGGTCTGGCGGACGGGCTGGTCATCCAGACGTACTGTCGAGCTGCTGCGTATCTGTGTCCGCTCGTGGATGCTCCACTCGTGAGAGAGTACGTGCGCGCCGGGATCTTTGCGTACAACAGGAACAAGCGACCAGCGAACGGCGGCGCCAGCAACGAAGGCGGCGGGGTGGAGAGCACACTTCAGCAATCCGACGCGAACCGGTTCTTGCTCGTCACAGCGATCGCAACGAAGGAGCTCGTGTCGAAGATCCCGCCGATCGCAGACACCAGCACAGTGGTGCAGGCAGACAGCCGCAACGACTGGTACTGCACGCACGTCTTCCCTGGCGCGTTCATCGGACAGTTTGCGTCGACGGAGGTGCTCAAGTCCACGTGGACGACTGTGCTGGAGGAGCTTCCGCCGTCGGTGTTGTACGCGGAGGCGTCGATCGACGCGACGCTGGCGTCGGTCGCACTCTTCATCGCGCACACTGCGTGGGACACTCGCAAGCAGGCGGCGCTCGCGCTGCACGCGCTGTTCTCGAGCACGACGTCGAGCTACCGGAGCCGCATCACACCGCAGCAGACGGAGCGCATCTGGCGGGATCTCGTGGAGGCGGTGCCCGGGCGGCTGTGGAAGGGCAAAGGTATGATCTTGGAGGCGCTCGTGGCGCTCACGTCTGTGAAGCACGAGGAGCGCGAAGCGCTGTCGAAGCTGCTGCTGTGCGAGTGCGAGCGCGCGTGGAAGAACAGGGAGATGGAATACCTGGAGAGCGCGATCCAGAGCTTCGGGAAGCTGTCGTCGCAGCTGCCGGCGGAGCAGTGGGAGTTGCGGCTCGCGAACTTCTCGGCGCTGCGCAGCGCGTTTCTCCGGTGGCTCGGAGGCAGAGCTGTCGATGGGAGAACAAGTCCGGAAGACGAAGATGTCTCGATGCAGAGTGTGGACAGCGGCGTCGGAAGCAGACTCCCTCCGCTCATGATCAAGTGCGTGTTCGAGTCGCTGGCGCTCGTGTGGCCGTCGACTCCGCTTGAGGGCAGCGCTGGCGAGGCACTGGCGACCGACGCGATCCTGTGGCTCTGTGAGACCACGACGCGCTACGAGTTCAACGTGTGGAGCATCCGGAAGGCAGTCTTTGAGGCGCTGAGTGCGGTCATCGCGAGTGCGCCTGCGAAGACGTTGGCGACGCAGCAGACGGTGGAGCTGGTGCTGGGCAAGTGCTGCGGCGAGTACGGCGTGCGTGACGCCAAGTACTCGATGATCCGAGTCGCAGCGGCATCGGGGCTCGTAGCGCTGACGAAGCGCCACAAGGCGCACCACGATCTCGCGCTGCTTCTGATCGTGCACCGCGAGCGCATCTCCGAGACGCTGGAGGTGCTGCGCGCGAGTGAGGAGCCTGCCGAGCAGCGCGCGGCGTTCCAGACGATGACGAACCTGCTGGAGCTGCAGCAGTAGGGAGAGAGAGATGACACGCGTGAGTAGGTTAGTGGGCGAGGAAGCTCGAGCGAACAGTGTTAGCAACTCTATTGAGGAGGAGGGGCGGAGGCGGTCAGCAGTGTCGATGTTGCTGGCGCCTCGCCTCTCACTGGGTCTTCTTCTTCGTCTTCTTGTTGTCCGCGTCGGCGGCGGTGGTCGGGAGCTCCTTGTACGGGTACGAGCTGTAGAGGAAGAGGCTGAAGGCCACGAGCGCCGCGGCGACGTACACTTCGGGCGGCAGCACGGCGCCGTACACGAACGACTCGACGAACGCCGTGAACGCGATACCGCAGATGAGCGCGAACGACTTGAGCACGCCGCCGACGTGCTTGGTGACCGTGCCGACGAGTAGCCCGCCGAGCGCGTTCGCGACGACAGGGATGAGCGTGTATGTGTCCCAGCCTTCGAACAGCGAGTCCGTGCTCACGCCGACTGGTGCCGCAGCGCCTCCGAATGACGAGAGCGACGACCAAAGCATCGGCAGCGCGAGGAAGACGCTGCCGTACACCGAGAGCTCGATCGTGACGAGCGCCGGGTCGCGCTTGTGCACCTGCATGGACTGCTGTGTGATCGCTGCGCCGACGCCCGACAGGATCGACGCCAGCAGAACCGGGAGCAGTCCGAGCTCGAAGGACGCAGGCGACGCGCTGCCGCCACCACCGCCGCTGTCCTTCGCGAGCGAGAGCAGCACCGCGGCCGAGAGCAGCACGAGCATCGCGACGCACTGCGGCGCGGAGAAGCGCTTGCCGAGCAGCAGGAAGACGAAGAGCGCGGTCCAGAGCAGCTTGGTCTGGTTGATGAGGTTGAACACGATGGGCGGCAGGTGCTGGTACGACACCTGCACGAGCACGTTCTGCACGGCGTAGGTGCACGCCGGCAGCCCCGACGCGCGCAGGCTCTGGCGCAGCTCCCACGTCTTGAGTGCGCCGCGCATCTCGCCGCTCGCCGCGAGCACGAGGAACGCGACCGCGAGCTTGCAGAGCTCGCACGCGACCACGAGCGCCGAAGTGGACGTCACGCCGGCCGCGAACTCCTTGTACAGGATCGGCTGGAGCCCGAACTGCACGGCGAGCAGCACCATCGACGCGGCGCCGACCGCGGAGACCGTCGTCGTCATGCTGGTCGTTTCTATGGTTGTTTTGTCGCTTGGCGTCGCGCTCTGGGAATGCTTTCGTCGACAGTATACTGAATTCAAGATAGTGAGGATCCGCTTTCCCATGAGCCAAAGTACTAGGAGACAACAGGAGGAGGACGACGACAAGCGCACACTTGGATGCAGATGCTTGCTTGCTGCTTGCATTCTCCAGGCATCAGCCTCACGACCACGGTCACGGCCACACACACACACACACACACATCTACTACGCATCACGCACGCACGGAGCTCACGGATAAATAAGCGGCCAAACGGCCAGGAGCGTCCTCGGATGCTCACGACCACATCCGCCACGTCGTCTCCTTCGCGTACTCGAGTGCCGCCACCCAGCTCTCGGCGTCTTCCATCTTGGCTGCGCGGAAGCACAGTGGCGCGTGTCCGTCGAATATGACCTGCGCAATTGGAAGTCACCCCGTTAGCCGCGCGACAGGAGCTGCCACCAGAGCATCTGAGAGGAACGCGCTCGCACCGTGAACGTGTGGCGGCCCGTGGAGCGGATGGACGCGCCGGTGAAGCGCGAGAGCGGGAACACCTGCGGCGGCGACCGCGACTTCCGGTGCACGAAGAGCTCGCCGGAGGCCACGGACAGCAGGACGCTGCACTTGCGCCACGGCTTGAACACGCCGAGTCTGCAGGTGACACACAAACAGTGAGCGTCAAGCACAATCCTCAAGCCCATCATCGGCAGTCCACGTACACGGAGTCTCTGCGCATCTCGAGCTCGCCGCGCTTGTGCGTGAACGCGACGTTGTGCACGATCTCCTCGGAGAAGCGTGAGAGCGCCATGCTGGACGTGAAGAACGCGCAGTCGTCGAAGTCGCTCAGCCACTCGCGCTCGTCGTGGCGCGAGCACGGCGACGCCGAGAGCAGCGCGGTGTCGGACGTCGAGCACGAGTCCCCCGACTCGCTGCCCGCGCGTTCGTAGCAACACGCGCTCATGTCGTCCGCCACAGCTGCGCCGATGACGTCGGTGCGCCGCTTGCTGGTCATCTCCTGCAGCGCCGCCTCCACATCCTCGCGCGTCGCCGCACTCGCGATCCGCCGTGGTGTCTTCTGCTCGTGAGGCTTCTCGCCTGCTTCCGCTTCCGCGTCCCGGGAGCGCGCGTGCGCCGCCCACTCGTCCAGCAGCAGCGCGAGGAGCAGCAGCAGCGCGAGTTCCGCGCCGGAGAGCACGCAGTTCAGCGGCCGCAGCGCGAGCGCGACACCCGCCGTGCGCCAGTAGACGGCGATGCGCATTGTCCGGAAGCTTTCTGGTCGTCGCTTGCGCTCTCGGCGGCGAATTGCGTAATGAGAAGCAAGGAGCAAGGAGCGGGAGAAGGAAGGAAGGGAGCACCACCCCAGTCGAAGGGGTGCGAGAAGTAGACGAGCGAGTCGGTTCGCGATCCAAAGGCCAAACTGACTTGCTGTTTGTATGCAGGTTGAAGCAACCTTTCCATCCATCGCAAGATACGACCGAGGGTTGATACTGACGACTGGTAGCGACGACTCGAGTCGTCGAGTTTCTTCTCGCGACAGATCTTCTGTGTCTTGATACTGCAAAATTGATGCGGGTGGCACTTGGAGGGTGCCACCTCAGCACTCTCACGAGCCCCAAGCTCTACTTCGAACATGGTGACTGTAAGGCGAAGAACGGAAGCAACGCAACACGAGTGCGCTGTCAACTCTGCCTGCTGCACCTCGTCTCGCACCGGCAGTGCCATCCACTTTCTAAACCAAAGAGGTACCTCGCCTCCTCCTGGATACTCGATTTGATCACGAAGGGCGCGCCGGTGCGCCCATCGGAGCAGCCAGGCTTGTGGGGGATCTGGCTCACCATTTCCGCGCGGCGGCGGCGAGCCCTTCCACTGCAAATCCGCGGCTTGCACAGCTCCTGTGTGCGTTGCGCAGTTGTCGAAAATGTTGCCGAAGTCCGAGGTGGATGGATATCCATCCCTCCGCGGAAGATCGAGAACGAGGCTCCAGGCATCGTGCTACCATTGGAAGATGCCTACAAGATACATACAAGATCTCCGATGTTGATACGGCGCGCTGCCGAAGACTCGACAACTGCATACGTACATGGAATCTCTGTGTGTGCCAGGGTGGTCCTGTATGGTCGAGTGAGTGCATGTGGGTAGGGGAGCGGCGAGCGTGCTGCGCCTTCCGCGCAGCACGCTCGTGGCATCGGTGTGTGACTCGACGGTATCAAGCAGGAGTCAAGCCCAAAGATTCGGGTTTCCTGAAATTCCAAGTCAAAATTCCAGGAATCCCAAATCCTCAAATTTTTCAATGGACGAAGAGGAAGAGGTGGTCGCGAGCTGCGCGGGCGGCCGCGTGTACGTGGGGAACCTGACGCCCAAGGCGAACGAGACGCACCTGCAGCAGCTCTTCGCGCGCTTCGGCGTGATCCTCAACATCTGGGTGGCGCGCAAGGTGCGCCTCCCGTGCGGTCATTTTGAGGGGCGACACGCCAATAATCCATTCCCACGCTCATGCTGTTGTTGTTGTGCATGCAGCCGCCAGGCTTCGCGTTCGTGAGCTTCGAGGCCGCGGAGAGCGCGCGGCAGGCGGTCGCAGCCTTCGATTCGCAGCGGAGCTCCACGCGCGCGATGGAGATCCTCGGGAAGCCCGTGAAGGTGCAGCTCGCGGGCGAGAAGCAGTCGAAGAAGGTGGTGGCGATGCCGGAGGAAGAGGAGGAACCAGCAGCTGCGACTACGCAGACGAAGGCGGAGGAGAGCAGGAGCGAGCGAAGTGCTGTGGAGAGACAACAGCGGCACCGTCGTCAACGGTCTCAAGAGCACCACAGCAGCAGCAGGAGGAGGCATCGCTCCCGCAGCTCCAGCCGACAGAGTTACGAGGGCGAGCGGAGAGCGCGCAGGTCGCGGTCGCCTAGTGATAGAAGCAGCAGAAGACGAGAGCGAAGCAGCAGGAGCAGAAGTCGACGGAGTTCGTCTCGTGAAGAGAGGAGCAGGGACGATCGAGAGCGACGGAGAGTGCGGCGGCGGTCGCGCTCCGAGTCGAGAGGCAGAGGACGCAGGAGAAGAAGGAGATCGAGAACGAGCAGTCGGAGCCGGAGCAGAGCCAGACACACTCGTCGAGGGCGCAGCCGGTCGCTATCATGAGCGCGAGCGGAAGGTTCGTTTGAACGCATGGAACTGAAGAATGAACGCCTGCTCCACACGCTCTGCGCCGCCAGATCCGCTCTACAAGCCCTGGAAGAGGTCGCCGAGCGACTGATCAAGCGACACGAGCGAGGAACTCGCGTCGTCGACCAGCACGAATGACGAGCAGCTCGAGATCTCCTCGCCTGCCTTGTCTTCGCACCGCACGAACTTGCTCTCGCCGCCAAGAGGCAGCTCGGAGTCATCGTCCAGACACTTCGGGGCATCCGAGTCGTCGCCATCGTTGATGATGACGTCGAGGTACGACACGGTGTGCTCGATCTCATGCTCTGCACTCTCTTCGTCTTCGTCAGCAGCGCAGCACTTGGAGGCGAACTGATCCACTTGCGGTTCGTCAGAGTCGCTCCTGTCGCGATCTTCTCTTGGAAACTTCGCGTGAGATTGCTGGCTGTCGTCCCAGAGATCGTCTTTGGCTTCCGCGCTCATCGTCTCCGCTTCACTGTCGTCCGAGACCGGAGCTCTTCTTCTTGAAGGCGCCTCGAACTGTTTATGATCTTTGGCTGACGACTCGGATGCGGCTTCTTCAGGCGTCTCGAGCGAATGCTCTGCAGGTTCCTCCTTCTGCAGCGACGGAGTTCGCGCTCCTGCAGCTTTCGGTTCAGCTTGAGCGGTGATCGCGCTCTCCTTGGTCTCGCTGGTCGAACGCGCACTCGCGCTCGCGACGCTAGTCGGGAACGGGATTTTGCTGTCGCCCCGAAGCAGCGGACGCGCACGCACCACTGGCGCACGCAGAGCAGTCACCTGTTCGCTCGTCTTGCTTCTCGTCTTCGCTTCCGCAGAAGTTGGTGCGGATGTATACTTGCGGTGAGGCGCATCGAGAACCTTGCTGGACTTCCTGCTCTTCGAACCCGTCTTCGCTGCTGCTGCGGTCGGCGCTTGCTTCTCGTCTTTGGGCGGAGCTTTGGCGACGAGGCTGCTTCGGAGACCTTCGAGCACCGAATGCTGCTCCACCAACTGCTTCTTCACTTCTTCGTTCTGTTTCTTTAGCTCCTCGCAGAAGTCGACGATCTTGGCGAGCGCAGTCGGACCAGCTGGTGAAAACGCGTCCTGCTTGGGAGAGTTCGAGACTTCCTGGCTCTCGGTTGTCACTTGCACGCATCCGCTACTCTCGCTCTGGTTTCTGATGCTGTCAGCCGAGCTCTCGTTGTTCTCTGATACACGAACCTCTTCGCACTTGGGTCTCGACGAATGCGTGCTATCGCCACCGCTGTTCGATACATGAGCGGGAGAGTTCAACGGTGCAGACTCGCCATGTGGCGGTTGGTCGCCGTCGTCGTCTAGGAACTTCCGTCGCTGCTGCCTCTGCGCTCGCTTGAACTCGAGTGCCTCCTGCTCGAAGCGCTGTCGACAACCAGCGCGGTAACACACGAGTATCATCGCGTCAGTACTTCCTGTACGCGCACAGCCATCAGCGGACTGGACGACGAACCTTCTGCACTTCGAGCTGTTCCTGCAGCCGCCTCGCTTGCTCCTCATCAGACTGCACGCCCGCTCGTCTCCGTCCAAGCGCTGGATGAGCTTCATTCACGGCCGGAGTCGTCATTGCCCGCTCTTGGACTTGTGGGAGCTCTGGGAACCCGTTGTCGATCTCGCTTTGAGACGGCCGAGGCGCGCTCTGACTGCGTCGCCTTGCTGCGTCGCTCTGGTTCTGCGCTTGCACCTCACGCTCCTTCTTCTCGCGGATCTGCTGCTCCAGGGCTTCACGCCACGCCTCGTTCGACATCTGCTGCACTCCGCGTCTCCCGGGCCGCAGCGACGGATCCCCCACCGTCGAGTGCGACTCTCGGGAGTGTGTATCTGCGTCATGGTTGTTCGAGTCCGCGGAGTCTCCTCTCTCGCTCGGGTAGCTGTTGCTCCGGTGGTTTGCTGCAGGATCGCTGTCGTCTTCGTAGCGCCGGTAGCGCTTCTGCTGCTCGTCGCGCTGCTTCTTCTCGTCGATTTGCTGCTGCAGCGCTGCTCGCCACTCGTCGTTCGAGGTCTGCGAGACACGGCGACGGCCGCCAGCGCCTCCTGCGTTCTCGTGCAGGAGGAAGCTCATCTTCGCTGGTCGACAGTCTCGCGAGGTCAGCTTGATAACCGTCGACCAGCCAGGTGTACAGCTTGCAAACTCAAGTCCGAGTACTCTCTCCTCGTAAGCTAGTCTGCGGCACCACGAGCGAGTCCTCTTCGCTAGCTCTACTAAGGATCTGCACCCGACGAGTCCGGTCGGACTCAGTCTAGCGGATGTTGCTCCGCAGCGACGGCGGAGTCGGATCCCATGCTGATACTTGGTTCATGCTCGAGGTCGAGAGTCGCTTCGACAACCCAGTTCGCTACTTCCGCTGCTGTTGCTGCTGCTGTTGCGGTCAAGGAAGAGCTCCTGATGGAGATAACAGTGCCATACATGATCACACCGAAGTCCACCGAGTGCTGCTTGAACAGATGCATCACGTGGAACCCTTCTTGGTATGCGCTCTCGCTGCGCGAGCGACGCTCTTCGTGTAGCATCTGCCGAGCTGGATCACGTCTTCCGCAGCGAGAAAGCACGTGGTGCTGTTACTCTCGACAAAGAGTTCCTGAACGACGTTCTCATTGCTAGT
>JAASGA010000564.1:0-16518 GCA_023334105.1 Globisporangium nodosum
CCACTCGCTCAGCCCAAGAACAAAGGAGATTGATCAGGTGTGTTCTTACACCTGTCGCCAAATCGCGTTCTAAGTTTACTCGAAATTACAAATACAGTCTACATGCGCCACAAAAAATGCCAGCAAACCATACAATTTTCAAGCTTATGAGCGGCTGTGTTTTCGCTGCGTGACTGCACAAATAACGATAAGAGCTCCTCCTCAGCTCAGCTGCTGTGAAGCTACGGCGTCACACTCCCTCCTCCTCCTCCTCGACGTCTTCGCCGGCAGGCAGGTGCGCACACTCTCAAGATCGCCAGCTTCAGCGCCAGCTTCAGCGCCAGCTTCAGCGCCAGCGACAGCGTCATCACGACCACCTCCAGCAGCGCCGCCGCGATGGACAACAGCACGCTGAGCGACAAGAGCGCGGCCGCTGCCACCGCAGTGGTGACCATCGCGCCGCTCGACGACGCGCGTGACCACCACGACCACGACGCGCTCAAGGACTCGGCGCTGCAGCAGCTGCTGCTGCAGCTGCACCTCGGACCGACGGCCAGCGCGCTGCTGCTGGCGGCACGCGAGCGCGTGACCGTGGCGTCCATCCGCACGCTCTTCGCGTGTGTGGGCGTGGGCGAGGCCGAGCCGTTCAACGTGCCGCCACAGAGCCAGATGCTCGCGCGCCTCAGGACGAACGCGCGCTACTTCCTCACCAACTACCTGCTCGCGACCGCCGCTGTCTTCTTCTTCCTGCTGTACGGTGGCAGTCTACCTGCGTGTCTACGGATGTGACGATGCATGCGGGGGAGACTGACAGTGAAGGGATCCGGCGTGTGCGCAGGCTCTTCTTCCACCGCATCCAGCTGCTCGTGTGTATCATCGTCGCGTGCGGGTGGTACCTCGTGCTCACCAAGAAGACGTCGGAGCTCGACCACATCGTGGCGTTCGGCCGGCGCATCGGCGAGCAGGAGGTGCTGCTCTTCACGACCGCCTGTGCGTCTCTTGCTGCTCTCGTTGTTTGTCACGCTCTCGGTGTGCGCTGCGTGAGCTGCTGCTGACTTAACGTACCACTTGTCGTGTATCGTGCGACCGCTGCAGTCACGATCCTGTTCCTGATCTTCTTCATCCTGCCGACGATCATCTTCTCGCTCTCGACCACGTACGTAGCATCCAGCATCCATCCATCGGAGCTTGTGCGACCAGCGAGACGCCGCGTTCTCACTCACAGGATCTTGCGCAGGTTCGTCGGCAGCACGCTGCACGCGCTTCTGCGCAACAACCGCCTCAAGGACGACTCGTACGCGCGTGTGCCGCACAAGATCACGACGGTCGACGAAGAGATGGTGTGAGAGACCAGCAGCACAGCCTTAGGTATACTATGTAGAAACCCACCCACAACACACATGAACACACCACCGCCGCCATCATCGTCCATTCACTCGTCCGCAGTCTTGACCGCCCGCACAGTCTCGCCTCGCTCGTTGTACCCCATGCGCCGCGTGTGCATGAGCACGTTCGCGAGCAGCGGGATCTTGAACGCGACGAACGGCAGCGAGAAGAGACCGTACGCCGTCCGGATCCAGTAGAACAGCGCCTTGCGTTGCCACGGCGCGAACGGCAACCAGAGTACGACGCAGATCAGCGCCACGATGACCGCGAACGACACGGTCTCGTAGCCGCAGAACTTCATCAAGTAGCCCCCGCGGTTCAGATGCAGCACGTTCCCGAACGCGTCGCGGTACACCCGTCGCGTCCTGTCGCTGCTGCTGTCGATGCTGGGCGACGACCGGCGGTACGTGAGCGGGTGGCGCGGCTCTGCGGGTCGTTCAGTGTACGGCAGGCGGAAGAACGCCGCCCACACGAGCGCGATCTGCAGGATGAAGAAGTACGCGTTCCACATCTCGAGCGCCGGGCCGCCCTGCTGGCACATCTCGAGCGAGCCCTGCGCGATGCAGCGCACGTACGACGCGATGCCGAGCAGTGAGTGGAAGATCCCGAGCGTGATGAACTGCGCGACCTTGAAGCCGACGATGAACTGGCACAGCTGGTGCTCGTTCGTCTTGTCCTTGATCAGGAACAGGAAGAGCCACCAGAGCTGCCCGACAACCGGGAACACGCCGACGCACGAGAACGCGACCCACCACGGGTCCTTGAACGACATCCAGATCGACTTGTTGTGCGGGAACAAGTGGTACAGGATGTGGCCGCGCATGCGCCCGAACAACGAGAGCTGCGCACGGCACAAGAGCGTGAGAGATTGGCCATTGCCAAAGCAGTACGCACGACGCCATCAACGTACCCGCTCAGGAGTGGCTCGCGGCGAGTCGCCTACAGGTCCGTTCGTGAGAACCGCGACCGTCGACGCCTGGCGGAAGAGCGCGCGCGTCTTGCGGAAGATCTCGACCTTGACGTCCGGCATGAACTGCTCGATCGCGAGGTCGATGTTACTCTTGAGGTACGAAGGCATGTGCGGGTCCTTGAGCGCCTTCTTGAGGCGGTCGGCGACGATGTCGAGCGCCTTCTCGAGGTACTTGCGCACCGTGCGGTGCATCGCGAGCTCCACGCCACCCTTCGTGTCCTTGGCGATGTCGTTCAGCCGCTTGCCGGTCGACATGATCATCGTGCTCGTGGACTCGACGAGGCCGGTCCAGGCGGTGAGCTCCGTCGCGCGCTCTGCCGCCTCGAGCGCCTGCTGCTCCGGGAAGAACTCCGGGAAAACCTTCTTGTACTCCTGCGCGTACTTTTGCACGTCGCCGACCGTGACCTTCACTGCTGCTGCTGGTGGTGGTGCGGTGGCTGCTCCTGCTGCTGCCTCCTTCACCTCGTCATCCGCATTTAGGTCACTATCGTGCACTGTCTGTTGTTGTTGTTGTTGTTGTTGTTGTTGTTGTTGTTGTTGTTGTTGTTGCTGGCGCTTGCACAGGTTGCGCCAGAAGCGACGCAGCTCGAGCCGCTGCTGTGACGAGAGCGCGAGCTGCTCCATGGCGCGGAAGAAGAGCTCCTCGCGCACCTCGCGCTCGGCCGCGCGCTGCTCCTGGTCCTCGCGCTCCTCGCGCTCCTGCAGGAACGAGAAGATCAGCACGCCCGCGGACATGGCGGCGGCGCCGTACAACAGCCGCATGCGCACGAAGAGCACCATCGCCTCGAGGAAGCACGCACGTGCGCGCACGTTCGCACGCCTCCGACGTGGACTTGTTAGTACTAAATATTTTATGTATTTATTATATCCACGTCTCGGCAACATTAACTGCCTTGAGGTTAACCATGGGGTTTAAGAAGGGTTTAATTTAGTTCTTCAATAACTGTGGTTAATACCGCACCCAGGCATTCCAGCTCAGGAGGACACCATGGCGCAGAGCTTCGCACAGGCGGAGCAGCTCGTGGAGCAGGCGACGGCTGCGAGCCTCAGCGGCCCCGAGTGGTCGATCAACATGGCGGTGTGCGACCTCGCGAACGCCGACCCGGCGATGTGCGTCCCGCCTCTGATTGCAACAGGGCGATCGTCGTGCGCGGCTGACCTCATTCTCCTTCCTATGGTGACAGCGCCGACACGGTCGTGCGCGCGCTGCAGCGCAAATTACAGAGCGAAACGCCGCGCGTGGTGCTGCAGGCGCTGGTGCTGGTGGAGGCGCTGGTGAAGAACGGCTCGCCGGCGCTGCACACGCACGTCGGCGCGCGCAGCTTCCTGAACGCGGTGGCAGCGCTCACAGACGGCTCGCTGGGCTTCGACGTGCAGAAGCAGTCGCTGCTGCTCATCAAGCAGTGGGCGGACGCCTTCGCGGGCGGCGCTGCGCCGCAGCTCACGGCGTTCCAGGACGTCTACCGCCAGCTGAAGCTGCAGGGCGCCGAGTTCCCGGAGCTCGAGAACGACGCGCCGGTGTTCACGCCGCCGCAGTCGTCGATGCCGGCGAGCGGCAGCTTCCGCGGCAACGCAGCTACGATGGTGGCGCCGCCGCCTTCGGGGGGACCGTCGTTCGATGTAGGGAAGCGCACGCGCGAGCAGCAAATCCAAAAGCTGCACGCGGACCTGGAGGTCGTGATGGAGAAGATCGCGCTGCTGCGCGACACGTGGAGCAGCGGCGCGCAGGACGAGGAGCTCGAGGACGTGCTGGACTTCCTGCGCCAGTGCCAGCCGCGCATGAACACGCTCATCGAAGGCGGCATCATGGGCAAGATCGACGAGAAGACGCTCGAGAAGTGCCTCACAGTGCGTGTGTGATGGTTATGGCGCCGCTATCTGTCTCTGACGGCTGTGTTCCTGTTGTGGTTACCAGGCGAACGACCACTTGATCAAGGCGCTGGAGGAGTGTCGTCCTGGATCTGGGACCAGCAGACAGGCGGCAGACCTCATCTCGTTCGACTCGCCGCCGCGCGCGAGCCGGAAGTCAGACGTCGGGTCCGACATGAACCGCTTGAGTTTGCGGGAAGGCGGCGCGCCTGCCGCCGCGCGGTTGAACTCGCCGATGCGCGCATCGACACTCGCGTCTGTGGACGACGGTGGGTAGTTGGTCGTGTGTCAGTCTGCACGTGTCGAGTGACTTGCAAACTGTATGCTGACACCCTTCCCGCTTGCAGACTTCGACGCGTTCCTGAACAGCCGAGCGAAGCACTGATGCCTGTGCGCGTGAGATGAGAGCAGTTGATTTATACCAAGAGCAGAAGGGAGTCACGCACAGCAGCAGTAGCAGCAGCAGCACGCAATCAGATCACAGACCGTGGGCTCGAACACACACACTCTCTCTCTCTCTCTTGCCATGCCTCTCGGTGCTGGGCTGTGTGTTCTATAGCATGTTATCCTGATCCAGTCTGCTCTCCCTGCCTCGTTACTATCTACTCTATGGGTGTTGGGAGCTAGCTGACCGACATATCCTTCGTGCTCGCCTTCGGTGCGCGACTGGTGATCCAGCTCTTCTCCTCCTCCGATGGCTCCCTCGTCTCGCCAGGGTTGTTGTACGCGGAGACCTGTCCGGTCGACGGCGTGTAGATCCCGTTGCCGGCGTCGTAGCAGCCGAGCGGCACGACGCGGTTGATTCCCGTGTCGAAGTAGTTGAGCTCCCCTGCCGCGCAGATCCCTTGCGGCGAGACCGTCTCGGAGAAGTACCGCCGGTCTTTGCCCGTGCAGTACTTCCAGTCGTCCGGCGCGTACTCGAGTCCGTCCGAGAAGACGAACGTGCCGTCGACTTTCTGTGGGAGGAGGGAGGGTCGAAGGCAGCGAGCAGAGGATCAGCAAAGGTCACCAGCAGCTTCAAAGCTACTTCGACGACGACGGTCTCACCCTCCCGTTCTCCCACGAGCCTTCGAGCCTGCCTTCGGGGAAGTAGAGCGTGCCGCGGCCGTGGAACTGTCCGTTCCGGAACTCGCCCTCGTACCGATTCCCGTCCGTCAGCTGCAGCACACCTTGACCGCAGTAGCGACCGAACTCGATGCCGCCTTCGTACTTCGTGAGAGGATCAGCGGAGAAGCGTGTGAGACGAGACGCGTAGTGCAAGATCAACGAATGTCATGCCACCTTGGGCTTTGAGTCGTCCATGACGCTTGGATGGATGGAGGCTGGTGTGCGCAACGACTCTCGTTCTCGAGTTGTGCGAATGATGCAAGAAAGGATGGCGACTCGATGCTGAGCAAGAAGCATAAGACTCTCTTCTTTAAGCCTCATGGGCTCCGTAGATCCTCGTGGGGGATCAGATCTTCTTGGACGTGAAGCCGAACGGATCGGGCAGCTCGCTGTATTTGTGGGCGGGTGACGGTGGAGACACTGCCTTGCTCGTCGCGCCGCCGCCGGGCTCTTGCTGCTTGCTCTTCGTCAGGATCGCGCTCAAGGACGACGATCCCGGACGCGTCGAGGGCAGCGGCATCGTCGAGGACGACGAAGACGACGGTGGTAGTGGGGCCTGAGACGAAGGCGTGACGCGTGTGACCAAAGTGGACGACGCAGTGGACGCGAGCACGCTCGCCGCCATGGTGTCCTCACCCATCATCGTGGACTCAATCGCGTGGCGCAGCAGCCCGATGCGGTAGAAGCTCGCCTCGCAATAGAGCTCGCGCAGCACGTCGACGGCGCTCGGGAGCGAGTTGTCGCGCAGGAACGCGTAGAT
This sequence comes from Globisporangium nodosum, assembly GCA_023334105.1. Classification (NCBI taxonomy): domain Eukaryota; phylum Oomycota; class Peronosporomycetes; order Pythiales; family Pythiaceae; genus Globisporangium; species Globisporangium nodosum. The sequence goes on from JAASGA010000564.1 coordinate 6,072, forward strand.
GAACTGGAAGATCCAGAAGTCCCGGTCGAAGAAGAACGCGTCGTCCTCCACGCAGAGCTTCGGCAGCTTCGGCTTGGTCGTGCAGAGCTGCGCGAGGATCGAGAACCGGTCGCGCGTCCAGACCTTCACGGTCGACTTGAAGAGCTGGCGATCGGCAGCGACAGAATCAGCATTTGAGGTCTCCCAGGCTCCAGGCTTGCCATGCATCACTCTCACACCTGTCCGCCGACGTTGAACGCGACGACCTCGTCTTGCGCCAGGAAGTCGAATCGCTCGCGCGCCACTTTCTCAAACCTGTCGCCACGCCACGACAAGAGCGCGTGTCGTGAGACTGCTGGCGAGGATGCCACCATGACGATAACACTGGAGGCAACGCACGCTTCGCGCTTCTTGTCGTACTCCTTCTGCGCGTCCTCAACGGAGACCCACTCGGCCACCACTTTCCGCTTCTCCTCTTCGAGCTGCAGCGATGTGAGCGAGCCATCGCCGTCAGCTAACACCAAACGTTGCCAACCAGTTTGCCCGTCGCTAGCCGGCAGAGACGGCGATCCCAGCACGAACCCGCTTCTCCTCGCGCTCGATCAGCGCCCACTCGCGTTCCAACTCGCGCACGAAGCACTCGCGCTGCAGCATCTCGACTCGTAAAGCGTCGCACGCTGCTCGATCTCGAAATGGCGAAGCCATCTCCAGGCGAAGTGTGTGTGTGTGTGTGTGTGTGTGTGCGCATGTGCGTCTTACATAGTTAGTGGAGGAGCTTCTCCGTCATCGTCGTCGTCGTCTCTCCTATCTGTTTGTGTGGTGATGTGGCCGTGTATCGGGATGCTACAAGGGTCGGGACCGAGACTTGCCATCGAGTCTCTCTAATACCGGAAGGCTGCTTGCTGTTGTCGCTGCTACGCGAGCAGGACGCGCGCTCTTCGTTCGTGCGGTGTCTCGGGTCTTCCGAGGGTTTGAGTGGGCGGGCGGCTGCACAGGATAGAGGATCGTCGTCGCCTCGCCAGCTCACTTGTTGTGCTGAGATGGGTGTGCTACCAACCGACGGTCGCAGAGCCCACGTCATCGTCGCTGTCCGAGTCCTCGCCGTGGTCCATGAGCCCGAGCGCCTCGCGGAACACCTCGATCGACTTGTCATCCTCGCCCTTCGAGTGCAGGATCTTGCCGAGCAGCGCCAGCAGCGCGTAGCTGCGCGACGTCATTCCGAGCGCACGACGCACGGCGATCTCGGCGTCGTAGAACTCGCCCGCGCCGTGCAGAGCACGCGCGAGGTTGTACCACACGTCCGGGTCGCTCGCGTTCAGCCCCACCGACTTGCGGAACTCGAGAATCGCGCTCGCGAACTCGCCCTTCTCGAACAGCGCCATGCCCAGGTAGTTGCACGTGAGCGCCGCGTCCACACTCGCACCGTCCGTGCCTGCACCGTCCTCGTCGTCCTCGCTGTCATCGTCGTCGTCCACCCGCAGCACGTTCGGGTCGTCCTCGAGCGGCAGGCGGCTGATGTCGAGCATGCGGTCCTTGCGGATCTCCGCCACCGCGTACTCGTTCGCGAGCCGCTCCTGCCGCGCGTTCGTGACCTCACGCGCCCCGACAGCGAGCTGCAGCTCCAGCCGTTGCTTCGACAGCTGCAGCTCCTGCCTGTGCGCATGCAGCTCGCGCACCTGGTTCTGCATCTGCGCGAAGTTCTCCGTCGCGTCCATCTCGGTCCACGCGCGCGGGCGCGAGTGCTCGGCTTCGTCGTCAAAGCGCGCGTCGTTGGCCGCAGCAGCGAGCGCGTTCGGGTGGCGATCGAGCGGCGAGCTGCTGTCGACCGCGGTCGTCGTTGTGAGCGACAGCACGCTGCGCGTCGGACGCAGCAGCGGACCGCCACGCTGCTGCTGCTGGGAATCGTGGCTGCGGTGGTGGTGCGAGCGCACAGCAGGCGCGTCTTTGCCGCTCCGTGCTTTGCGGCCGCGCGCGTCACCTACCTCGTTGCTCGCCGCCGAGTCGTCCTTGCTCGGGTTCGCGTACATGTTGACGACCGCGGACGCGGGCTTGCCGGTCTCGCGCATCTCGTCATAGCAGAGGATGCACACGCGCTGCGGCGTCGTGAAAGCCGAGTGCTTGATCAGCACGCGGTGGCTCGAGTGCGTGCTGCACACGGACTCGCCGCAGCTGCGGCAGTGGTGCCGGGTCTTAAAGTACGAGAACTTGACCTGGCAGATGTTGCAGCGGTTGTCGAGGCGCCAGCGTGGCGGCAGCGCCACGGCACTGGACGGCGGCGCGCGCAGCTGCCCGACGCTCGTCATGCCGGCGGCGCTGCTGAGGGAGTTGGCGTTCGTGCCCGTGAGCACCCACCCGCTGTCGACGTTGCTGGCGACGCTGCCGCGGCGGCTCCGATTGCTGTTCAGCGCGAGGTTCTCGTCGTCCTCCTCCTCGTCGGCGTCCGCGAGGTTCTGTTGCTGCTGCTGCTGGAGCGCGAGCAGCGACTTGTAGCGGTCAGAGCTACGCGGCGGCGCGCGGCCCGAGGCGCGCAGCTGCTGCTCAGCGTGCGCCAGGAATGCGACCTTGTCGTGCGCGAGCCCGACGGCGACCGCGAGCTCGGCGGGGGTCTCGCCTGCGGGCGTCTCCTCCACGAGCGCGTCGTCGCGCGCTGCCACGAGCGCGCGCAGCACGTCAGTCTTGGTGTTGGCCTTGACCGCGATGTGCAGCGGTACGAGTCCGCCCTTGTTGCGCAGCACGGTCGCCTCCGGGAACGCGTCCGCCAGCACCTTGACGGCGCGCAGCGGCACGTGCGTGTCTGTGCACGCCCAGTGCAGCGGCATCATGCCGAAGTCGTCCAGCTCCTCGGCGCGCACCGGGTGCGCGCTCACCATGCGGTGCAGCGCCGCCCACTCGCTCGACTCGGCGAGCTCCAGCGCGCTGCGGTCGCTCATGGCTGCTTCGATGCTAATCTACGGGAAGCGCTTTCCTTCCTTTTTCGACGACGCCGGAAGAAGGCGAATGAGACTCTGCCGCCGCCGACCTTGGCTGCCACCACTTGCTACGCTGCGCCTGAGGCTTCCTCTCAGGTCGTTAGTTAGGGTTGAGGCGCGCCTGGTGTCATGCAGACACCAACCTTATGGAGCAACGTCCATGCACACACGCGGCGTCTGGCGTGACAAAAGCGCAGCTGGAGGCGTAGCCACACTTGGGGTTTGTATGAGGAGTTGAGAAAAAATCGTGGGTGTCGGACTGGTGAGAGACGATTCTTTGCAAGTTTGTATGCGGAAAGAGGAAACGCGGCCACTCGGCTGATTTGAAGCCATTTTATGAACGCTATTTTTTTGAAAATATCAGGACACAGATAAACCTAAGCGAGACTAACAAACCGCAACTTAAACGAATTTGTTCAAATCAATGGATCAAAATCGGTTCTCCAACACAACAAGATACACTAGTGTTTAACATGCAATCTCAAAACACAAAGCTCTTGCTCGTGCTTGTCTCGATTACTGTGTTTTAAATCGCTTGATGAACACCTGAGTGTCACGCGAAATTCGTGCTGGAGTGAGTGTGGATAGGGCCAATCTTATGGGTAAACAAACGTCTTCGTAAAATAGCAGAACACCCATATTATTGTCTCTACACACACCACGCTAGCTTTCGGCACGGAACCCACACCGCAAACGTCACTCTTTCGCGCACCGGGAGTCTTCGGGAAGAAGCCACTTCAGGCTTGCTCCCGAGAGTTTCCGCCGGGAACGAACTTACGGGTCTCTTCGCGCAAGGATCTGTACCGACCCGATGCCGAGAATACGCCAGGAACACTTTGGCACTTTCACACTTTCAATATGGAATGCACAAGCAGTGTCACTCCTCGAGTTGGTGGGTCGAGTCACTTCACCAGATGCAGATGAGTCTTGGTTCTTGGGTCGAGAACTGTAACTCGCACACCACATACTTGCACTCGCACACTCGCACTCGCGCACACACGCAAGTCGATACAGAGCAACGCAGATACAACACCCCAAACACACAAAAATGCAACGTACGGCGGGTCTTGATCGCTGGTCGGCGGCGCACGCACGCGCTCGGTCGAAGTCGGAGGCTGAGAGTCTTGGGCGCGGAGGCGGTCGACTTGCGGATCGACCGCTTGCAAGCAAGGCACTTGTGCTCTAGCAAGCAAAAACGGAACTAAATTGAAAGTTAATTTTGGCGCACTGGCCCTCACTATGGTCTAACGCACTGGCTCCCGATGACACACTTGGTTTCACTATGGCACACAATAGAGCTTCGAACTGGATGCACACCCTTGCGTCAGTCACCCACCACCTGGTTACGGGATGTCTCGTCTCCTGGGGTCAGGAAGTCGATTCCTGAGGTCGAGAATGAGCATTCTTGACGTCGGGAATGACCTCGCACTTCTTGGATCAGTTTGCGTTCGTGAAGGCACGGCTTGGGCTCGTAATTCCTCCTCTCGATGACAGAGATGGTCTTGACCCCGAGAAGGCCCGGGAAGAGTCACTTCCCGACCACCAATCTTCTCGGATATTCTTGACCCTCCGTGAGGTGGTACTATGAGAGTTGGAGACTCTGCAGAGAGCTTCAAGCTCGAAGAACTCTCCAGGTCTGCGGACTCTGATGAATGGCGGCAGACCGAGAGATCATGGCGTTAGGCGTCGGTCGCAGGCTAGGAGAAGTCCGCGGACTTACTCGGATAGGTCCACACACTGCATACTCGAGAGGGGTTTTTGTGCCGCAAGGCATTTCCCCCTCAATCCCAAACTTGCACTGTGGGGAACACATCGCCTTTGATCGCCCCTCTCCTACCGTCAGTCGTCTCCGTGTTCAAGCTATATTCCACAAGAAGTGCGTGAGCAGTCGAACTGCTCATAGGTACCATCTCGGGCGTCCGGGAAGGCACTTGTTCTCGGGTGTCCGGGAAGGCGTTCGTTCTTGGGCTTCCAGGAAGTGGGTCAGGTCGACACCTCAGAGGGGTTATCTTGACCCTCCCTCCGTGGTCGCCATCTGATGTAGCATCCGCCGCCTGCCCTTTCCCACGGCCGCCCTGTCGCTCCAAGTTCTTCTGCGTTCGGCACTCCATTCCCGGTGTTTCTTCACTATCGGCTGGACATCTTGGTCTCAAATTTTGCGAGTCACTTCACCACAGCGGCATGTTGTATCTGTTTGTGCGATAGGTCGACTCCATGTAGACGATTTCGTGAAACTCGGCGGTGAGCGCCTGGGTGTCTTCGGGCAGGAGCAGCTGATGGGTGCATCTTCCGTCATTGTCTGTCCGCACCGCGTGCCGAACTTCAGAGATTGCGAGCTCGCCGAATAACGCTCTCATCTCCATGCGCTTGCCTGCTCTTCGTCGTGGAGTCGACGTGTGATGAAGTGGCGTGTAGTTTTCTCACTCACAACGACCCAGACTCGGACGATGGGGAAGCGTCCCGTCTGGGGTCGAGCTAGGTAAATGCACAGTCCACACCGATCGAACGGTATATAAATGCACCACACACCCAGCTCTCGTGGTAAGTCCTCACAATATTATCCCCGTTATTGAAGTCCTTTCGGATATGGGAAACACGGGGGGTGGCTGAAGTGTCTAACGTTGGCCAGCACTAGCACTCCCTGCCCTCCAATCCAAAACACGGGAATGCAACACTGGCAAGGCGACTCAGCTCTTTGTGTGTATTATGTATAGACCCCTGCGCACAGGGTCTCTCACTTGCACTCTCACTCTCACTCTCACCGGCACCTGGCTCCCCACCTGGGATGACGCGGTGTTGCTCTTGGCCAGGGGACGACTCACTACACTGGCCAAGAACTGCGTTTGGCTGGCCGCACCTCGGCTCCTACGCCCACTCTCACACTGCTGGACCCCTCCTGGGACTTTTACGCTCACACTCAAATACACTACACCACCTGGTACCCGCCTGGCCCAAGCGATGTGAATATGGAGAACGACACGTCTGGGCCTACTCCTACGCACATCAATTGCACAAGGCACACGGCTTCTTCACGCCCTTCACTTTATATTGGTGTCACACACTCACTCTAGCACACAGGCACGCCAGGCGTTCCAGCTTGGCTGGCACCACCACACACACACACGAACCTGGGTCTTCTTCCTCTCCTTGCTCCGCGCCCGACGTGCTGCAGGCTGTCGGTCGCAGGAGCTTCGGCGGAGGAGGGAGAGGAAGCGAAGAGACTTGAGCGGTTAAGGGGAAGTTCGCTACTGATTTGATATCGGACTGAGTCCGAGCTGAACTGACTCTAGCCTTGGACCATCTCTCCTAAGTACGATCCCTAGTAAGTACGCAACCAAACCTAACCTACCCTAAGTACGGTGCGAACTTACCTGGCTGCCTCGCCGGCTTCACTTATCTGGCTGGTGTCCAGACCCGCCCAGCCTGGATCTGGTGTGATCCACATAGGTTGCCTTTGCGAGACAGGCTGCGTCACGGTTTGGTTGCCCGCGCGCGCCGACAGCAGCTTCCATTCTCACTCGGCAAATGCCGAGCGGTAGGTACATCACCGCCAGGCGCTTCGTCACAGACGGCGCTCATTGATAACGTCCCGATCTGCGAGCACAGCGGTCGGATCACGTGCTTGCACCGCGGCGAGTGTCGTCTTCACATTTGCTCCAGCGTCTGACACTGCGCGAATCACAGCGCGGTGTTCCTCTGTGATGGTGCGTGCATGTCGAAGTACCGACAGAACTGCTACTGAGTCATGGTTGCGATGAACGCAGTCGACCTGAATTATCCACTCGGTGCCGCGATCCCGGATTGAAGCCTTGAATCCGCATCCGCTGAGCGTTGTCTTCGTTTGGCTGACTCGAGTAGCGTCAGTCAGCTCCAGGCGATAGTTCTTGTACGCCCCAGCACGCCCACAGATGTAGTAGAGGGTCGTAGGCACACCGTCCGCCGTCTGCGAACTGTTATCTCGCTTCTTTTCCAGAGCGAATCCGCGAGCGTGGCACTCAGTTCGCAGTGTGTCGAGCGCTGACTCTGCTGACTTGAATGACGTCTCCTCCAGCACTGTAGAATGAAGACCAAGGTCATTCACTTCCATTTCACCGACAGGAAACGCTTGCGTAGCAGCAGCTGATGAGGACAACACGAAGGCAGCAGGAGAATGAAGCGTCAGAGGTTTCCACAACTTTAACTCTGTTTTCAGTTTTGGGTGCTGTGGTCGAAGTAAGCATTTATATTAAAGTGTTTATGTGGCTCACACCACTGCTCGTTTGAAATTAGGCTCACCTGTTGTATTGCATAATTGCATAGGCCACGGAGTAGTTTTATAGGCCACCGAACGGATCCCTCATTATTGCTAATTAACCCGTCTAAGGAGTTAATTACCTTCCTCGAGTGGCTATGGAGAAGTCCTTCGATGAGTTGAACGTGTCGGCAGCACTGAACAAACCCTGCGGTCAACTGCTCCGACCGGTGTGCGCTCACTTCGTGCACGATCGCTACGAGTACCTCGTTAATGACACTGGGAGTTTCTCGACAACTGCATCACCTTCATCGTCGTGTTCCACATGTAGAGCCTCGCGTACCAGCTCGTGAACGCCAGGTACGACGTCTGGGTTGGCAGCAATCGTGGCACACCGGACTCACGCGAACACCTCGAGCGAGAACACCTCGAGCGAGAACACCTTGACTACACGATTGCCGCGATCTGGGGTTTCGCATGTGAAGGCATCGATCGGTAAGTACAACCTCCCAGACCTGAGTTGCATACATGCTCAAGAGCTCGGAGTGTCCAACGTTGACTTGCGTCGGCCACTCATCTGGCGTGATGTAAGCATTTGGCAGTTCTCAATGAGCCAGGAGATCGCGAAGGCTTCGCGTCTTACTCCCTACTGTCCTGGAACCTCAGCAGGATGAAGCACCCGCACACGACGCTCTTCACAGGCAAAAATGACGGCGAGCGACATCGCGAAACTGCGCAAGAAGTTCTTGGCGGGCTCGGTGCTCTCGGTGACGAGCGCGCCATCGAACCAAGTCGAGTTCACGTGGCGTTCAACCAGGGTGCTGCCCTTTGCTTCAACACCGTTCATCGACGCTGCGTCCTCTTGCGATCTTCGGGTCGCGTGGTGATCACTCGCGCTCAGCTGCTCTTGGCGTGAACAGTGGAGATGGAGGCTGTCGACAACTCTCGTGTGTACTTGTGTCACTGGAGTGTTGTTCACGCGGCGTTCTGGTCCTTTGGACAAAGTATGCTCGACCACAGAAAGGTGGACACGAGGCGATCAGGTGCCTCTTGGCGCCAACTCGGAGACTCCGAGTCGGAGGACTCGCTGTCGCCGCCAGGCTTGTCGAGCAAATCCAAACATGGGCTGCCACAGCACGCTTTAGACCATCGATGGCCATCGACTGACCCCTCGAGAGGATGGCCCTGTCAGCAAGAGAGGGGAGCCGCGCGCGTCATGACCAGCGATTGAAGTTGCTCTTCCCCCGAAGTGCAGTTTCGAATGATCTTCGGATGAAGCCATCGCTCCATTTGCCACAATCACCACGCGAGTCCTCGAGTGGCCACGATCTCGGCGATGTCTTCAGGCAATCCTGAACAAGACAAGATAAAGCATGGATGGGCTAGTGTACGTCTTTCGAGCCTCTCGCTCGAGTGCTCTTGGCACAGTCGGCAAGAGATTTCGAGCGCCTGCTATCGAGCAGGAATCGGAGGAGCCATGCAGAGCTTCGCGATCCATGCGCTCACTTGCGTTCTGGAGGATTCGAATTCTTTTTCGAAGCTCCCTGGTTTACTCAAAACCTACTCGACACTACTACACAAACTCGTACACTTTCGAGCGAGCTTCATGCCCTCACAGTCCCTTGTGCTCAAGCTCCGTTTTGCGCTCAAGCGAGGACCGCACTGAGGCAATGACTCGCAGTCGTCCCCAGCTCACCAGCACATGCACTTCGGTTTGACACCGCGTTGCCATCAGCCAACAAGGTCCGCTTTTCCCGATCTCCAGCTGGCTGATGTCTTGATGTGCAGATCGGCGCGAACTTCAAGTGGTTCGGGCGCAAGAAGGTCCGTCGACGAGCTTGCTCGAGCCAATTTGTGCGTGGGAAGAAGAGTGGCATGCGTCCGGTGATGTGGCTTCTCGGGGAGGAGCTGCGCAGCTCTGCACGAGATTGCGCGCCAGCAGACACGAGACTCAGATCGCAGCGTGGCTGCTGTGTGTGCGAGATGGATGGCCGAGAGTCGAGACGCTCGCTCGTGCTCTAGCTCACAGCCACCATCGCAAAGCATCGATCTCTCTCTCTTCACGCTCATACTCCCCTCGACCTCGAAGCCCTCGCTCTCGATACCGCATTCCTCGACTTGCCGAGTCGAGCCCACGAGCTTCACCGCTCCCATCGCCACCGCTTCCGCCGCCGGCTTCCCTCCACCATCACAATCACCATGAGGACCCACGCGCTCGTGCTGCTGATCGGCCTGCTCTTCGCCTGCACTGCGTCAGCCATCCAGGAGGACCAGCAAGCCGCCGCCGCGCTCGTGGACCCGGACGCCGGGCTCAACGTCAAGCAGATCGTCCAGAAGCGCGGCTACGCCGTCGAGGAGCACAAGGTTGTCACGGCCGACCGCTACGTGCTCACGATGTTCCGCCTGCCCAAGTCGTACGACGAGACGCAGCGCAACGTGTCGGCGGCGCCGAACAAGCCCGCGGTCTACCTCATCCACGGACTGCTCGACAGCAGCTACGCGTTCGTGCTCAACTTCCGCACGCAGAGCCTTGCGTATCTGCTCGCGGACGCCGGGTACGACGTCTGGCTCGGCAACAACCGCGGCACGACGTGGTCGCGCTCGCACCTGGACCTGAACCCGGAGACGGACGAAAAGTTCTGGGACTTCACGTGGGAAGACATGGGCAAGTACGACCTCCCGGCCATGATCAACTACGTGCTCAACGTGTCCAAGCGTCCGACGCTGAGCTACATCGGCCACTCGGAGGGTACCACGCAGGCGTTCGTGGGCTTCAGTCTGAACCAGGAGGTCGCGAAGCGCGTGACGTACTTTGGCGCGCTCGCCCCCGTCGCGTTCCTCGGCGACTCCGCTTCCGAGCCCTTCAACCTGCTCGCGAACACGTACGTCGACGAGATCGTGGCGAAGCTCGGTGTGAAGGAGTTCCTCATGCGCAACTCGCTCATCCAGGACATCCTCGGCAAGTTCGCGTGCGCGTTCGTGGACGTGGCGTGCGGGTCGCTCGTGAACCTGCTCACGGGTCCGTCCGACAACATCAACAAGACGCGCATCCACGTGTACATCACGCAGACGCCCGCAGGCACGTCAGTGAAGAACATGGGCCACTACGCGCAGAGCATCCGCGACAACAAGTTTCGGCGCTTCGACTACGGCTGCAAGTGCTCGCAGTTGTTCCCGATCGAACTGTGCCCCAAGGCGTTCTGCAAGAACAAGGAGGTGTACGGCACGTTCGAGCCGCCCGAGTACGATCTGAGCCAGATGAAGTACC
>JAASGA010000565.1:0-16512 GCA_023334105.1 Globisporangium nodosum
ATCGAGTGCCACGTCGGCGAAGTCGAGGAATGCATGAGGATCGGTCGGTAACGAAGTCCTCTTGCGCGCGCACCAAAACTTCTTCTTCTCCAGAAACGCCAGATCTCGCCCGACCTCGCTCCACTCGACACACTGCTCCTGGTGTCGCTGCTTGCAGGAGCGCACGTGCATGTTGTATGAGCTGGCTGCCGCGAACGCCTCTGCGCAGAACTTGCACATGAGGCTCGGGAGGTCCGCTCTTCTTGCTCCGTCGCCAGTACAGGAAGTCAGTCGGTACGTGTGCCTCAGGTACTTCACGAGAGCAAAGCGCTGCTGAGCCTCGAGCAGATTCAACGCGCGCTGGCGGTTGCTTGACGACTGGCGCCCATACAAGAAGCTGAGTGGGAAGAGCACCGCGTGCCAGTAGATCAGCAGCAGTGTTCTGTTCAGTGCCAGCACCGAGCTCTCCCACCACCGCCAAAGTCGCTTTGCGCGCTTGCGAAGCCACATCGATACGCGAGATCGCTTCGAGAACGCAGGCAGGACGGCAGTGGCATCCTTCGTGATGATGTCGTCTGGCGTCGAGCATTCCTGGAAGAGCGCGTACATGGTGTCAGGATTCGCGTTAGTCAACGGTGCTTGGATCCGCTGCACTCGCTGGCGATCGATCCCGAGTAGGTGTCCAAGTGTGTGAAGGTGTCGAGCAGAGATTGCCTTCTGGTCATGCATCTGGATCCCGGAGAGCGCTCGGACTTTGGGTTCGAGTTCGTCGTTGTGCCAATCTTCAGCTCGCAGACGCTTGTATCGGATCCACGGCTTGTCCATCTGCCAGCGCACGACTCCGTTCCCGACCCGCGTGCCAGTGAGGAACTGGTGGTACGATGCCATAGCTTTGTCGATCCGTGACTGGACAAACTCGTCTTCTCGACTGCGCCTCACCTGCTCCACCGCGACGCTTTCTTCAAGCAGCACGGCATACGAATTGCGAACGCGCGAGCCTCTCCAGTGGCTCTGGATGCACGCGATTGCGTGAAACCTGGACTTCCAAAGACTCTGCATCGCCAGATCTGCACCAACTCTCGCCCATATGCGCTTGAAGCGCTCGCGCCGTTGTCGTTGCATCTCTCGTTGTCGTCGCGCGTCCTCGATCAGCAGTCGGTACGCACGTCGCCAGTAGATCATGAGCTTCTGCGCTTGGAAGATGCGGAAGCAAGTCTGGATGCGCGTCGCCGCTTTACACCTGCGTGCTCGCTCGAACCGCGCTTTGTAGTACCGCTGGATCACAGTTGCGTTGGCGGCTTTGTACTGCTTGGAGTCTGCAAACGCCTTCCTCGCTTGGCAACGACGCCACATGCGCTGCAGCACCATGCACTTGCGCACACGATCGCGATGTCGCGCACGGTACTTGAGTTGCACTCGAATCACCTTGTCGTGTGCGTCTTGGGAGTAGTTGAAGCCGTGGTGCTGAATCTCCTCCTGGTTGTCGTGGAAGTCGAAGAGCAGCTGCTTGATGCCGTCTTGCAGCGTCGCGAGCGCGTCCTCAACGTTCCCAGCAAGCACGAGACTCTGCGCCTCTTCTCGGATCTCCAACGCGCGCTCGTGAATTAGTGATGGAGTCTCCGTCTCCAACGCTTGAGCGTTGCAATTGATCTCATCCTTCTCGTTGAAGCGTTCCACACATCGCAACGCTGTGTCTGGGGCGGTGCTGAGATCATCCTTACCCGATGATACATTGCTGGAACACGTCGAGTGTGCCATCTCGCAATCCACACGCTGATCGGGAGGCTTCTTCGGCGACGATGAAGTGCATGAAGAAGCAGGAAGCGCCAGTCTTCTCGTCCCGATGAAGCCGCCGAAGACCGCCTCGCTCGTCATCTCGCTCGCGATCAGCGACGCCACTTGGTCACCCCAGAGCCCGCGGTCTCTCGTCGCCTCCATCGCGTCGTGAATCCGCGACTCGACCTCGACCGAGTACGCTACATTCAGCGCATGATCGTCGTTGTCGCGGTTCTTCCGCCTGCGACGAGAGTGCGTGTCGTCCGCGGATATCCACTCGAGGAGCCGCTGCTGTTTCTCGCGCAGCTCTCGCAGCTCGCGCTTCTCTTTGGACTCGAGTGGCTTTTTACCCTTAGACGCGGGTGAGGATGGCGCGAGCTTAGGTGCACGCGTGTTCACTGGTGTTGCTGCTGTCGGTGTCCGGGTATGAGTAGGAGGAGGACTCTGGACTGTCTGGTGTTTCCCCGCGCTCTTGCTCGGTGCCGGTTTCTTCTCCACCTGCTGCTTGCTTGGCGTCTTCTTCGCCACAGCACTCCGCCTGTCTACCGAGTTGGTCAGGTATCCACTAGACGCCGCTGTCGCTTCACATGCGCCACCGAATTCGCCATCGATGAACTGGTCGGCATCTTCGCCGTCAGCACCCGCGAGCTCGAGCCGGAGTTTGAGGATCTTCTTGGCCGCGCGCTGCGCGGGCGACAGCGGCGCGCGTGACGCTGGCGGCTTCCGGAGCGCGCGTGCGTACGGCGAGTGGTCACTTGACTCGCGGTCGCTGGCACGCGCTGCCTCACTGGACGCAAGAGCGTGCAGCTGGCGCTCGCCGGCGCTGCGGTCGTCGCCTTCGGCGCGCAGGAGCCAGCGGAAGTCGCGCGTTAGGTCCACGCGCACGGGCGCGGGCCACGCGAGGCGGCGCAGTTCAGGCATCCTTCTCCATGAGTAAATACAGGAGCAACTTGAAGTGGCGACAATCACTCTGCTCCATCTTGAAATGAGTATGGTGGAACGAGCAGACGACAACGAGGAACAGGTTTGAGCATTGCGAGCGTGTGGCCATCGTCACGAGTTTCAAGGTTACAAGTATGAGCAGCAGAGAGCATTGCTTTGTTGGAATTAAGACGAACGTAGCGTCATCGTGAGCTGCGCGCCGCGCTCCAGATGACTCGGCGAGCACGCGATGAATGGATGGTTAGCGAAATTGCGTGGTTGTAGTTATTCTGTGTGGTTGTGGTGTGGTTGTTGAGGTGTTGTGAGCGCGAGTATTGTACTCGGAGGTCTAGATTGCAGTAAGCAGCGCTATTAGTGAACTCGATGCTTTGGCGAATTCAAGAGGTGTATCAAATATTACAAGTCAAATAGCTAACAATCCGACCTTGAGTCAATGCTCTTTTTGAAAGTTATTCATCCTCGATGTGTATCCTCCTAGTAAGCCCATCCCGCTAGCCGAGCATAGAGAACGCAAGTCAAAAAGAGAGCCGAATGTAAAAGCGGTTATCAAAAGCGAGCGCCTGTCTCCCGCACGTCGCTTGATCGCGCGCGCTGACTACTTCCCTCGTGGTTTCGCGGCCGCCAGCTGCTGGCGCTCGGTCATTCGCGAATCCGTCGGCCGCCGCGCAGATCTCCGTCCGCTTTCCCTCCCCCATCCGCGCGCCAGCAACAGCAGCAACAGCATTTCCACGCCGCCGGCTGCCACCACTCCCGCGTTCCTCGAAAACAGCAACTCAGACGATGATGGCGCCAACGTCCTCCCCCAGCTCCGCCGCCTCCACCGGCTCCGACTTCGGCTACGGCTACGAGCCGCACGCGCCGCCCAGCGGCGAGCGCCCCAAGCTCTTCATGATGGAGCACGCGGGTCCGCCGCCGACGCACATGGCCGTGCTCGACGGCGGCTTCCACCACCAGCAGCTGCTGCACCACGGCACGCCCCACCACCACCACGCGCACGCCATGACGCCGCAGCACGCCATGACGCCGCAGCATGCGATGACGCCGCAGCACCGCCGCCCGAGCGAGTTCGACCCGCACGAGCCGCTCATGATGAGCGTGCACCCGGGCGGGCAGTACTACGCGCCGATCGGCGCGCAGATGCTGCACGTCTCGTCGGACTACGACTACGCGTCGAGCGGCTCAGGCGTGACGCCGTCGTCGGCGCGCGCCGGCTCCAAGCGCTCGCGCGAGGACCTCAACCTCAAGGAGAAGAAGCGCATGTTCAAGCTCAACGACCGCATCAACCAGCTCAAGGAAGTGCTCGACGAGGCCGGCGTGCAGACCAAGAAGAACAAGCAGTCGATCCTCGACAACGCCGCGCACTACATCGACATGCTGCGCAGCAACCTGCTCATCGCCAAGCAGAAGGCCGAGCGCGCCGAGAAGGAGGCCGAGAGCTTCCGCCAGCAGTCACTTAAGAGCACGTCGAGCACGGACAAGGTCGTGAAAGGCAGCTTCCAGAAGACCACGACGCCGCGCGTGATCGTCGACCTGGAACTGCAGCCGGTGACGTTCAACAGCGCGTTCGCCAAGCACGCGGGCCAGTCGGACGCGATGCTCAAGAAGAAGGGCGTGAAGAAGTTCCTGTGCGCGAACCCGCAGCAGCTCGAGAGCCTCGTGAAGCGTGTGAGCGAGAGCAACAAGTCCGCGACCGAGACGGTGGAGGCGTCGACCGCCAAGGGCGTGGCGCCCGTGACGCTCGTGGTGTCGTCGATCGTGGACGACAAGGGCAAGCAGACGAACCTCGAGATCAGTTTGATCCCGGTCGAAGAAAAGGCCGACGCGTCCGGCGCCGCCAGCGGCCAGGACTCGTCGGAGCAGCCCGACTTCGCTCCCCAGCCGTGAGAGCGACGACAGTGACGATGTACCATATGAGTTCCGATATGCGTCTCCCGAGAGTAAATGTTATGTGGCCATTCACCCCAACGCCTTCGCGACGCCTTCGTCGATCTCATCGTCCCTGCCTATGACCTTCCAACAGTCAGGTTGATCGGCAGCTGAAGATGCGATCGATAGTGCAGCAGCTCTCTGAAGAAGCACAAGTCCGACCAGGAGTCCCCAGGTAGAGCGAGAACCACTCACGTGCGCTGTAGCCGTGCGCTTCAGTTGGATCGAGATCAGCGCGCTTTCATGAACCTCATGGGTTCGTTCCTGAGCAGCACAGGGGATGGTCGATATCGGTGTTCGAATGCTCACGAAACCACAGGAATCGATCTTTGACGTTCCATCTCTTCTGTGTACAACCACGTATCCCGCTTCTCGCCGCTGTGTCCATCTCTTGTGTCGTGTATCCTTCGTTTCGATTGGCGTGCAGCCACTTGGCATTCTCCATCCGACCAAAGTAGACTGCTTCGTCCATCGTAGAAGTTGTGGACACTCGAATCGACTGTGTGTGACACCACTGCATCACATCCAGTCACTCTCTGATGTAGATGTCGTAACTCTGGTTCTTGTGCCATGGATGAAAGCACTGGAAGTGAAGGCGCATGGTGGCACGTGTACACTTGACCTTCGACGAACTCGATAGGCGCCCAGACTCGACTCATTCTCCAGCCCTACGTGACGAACAGAAGTACGTGGCGCCCTTCTTCTCTATGACCATCATCAACAAAGTAAGAACCAAATCTTCGAGTCCAACAAGCATGGTCCGGCCAGCATTGCCCAGCAAGATGTGAAAGCGAGAACGGTCTCTCCGAAGGGTACTGTGTGGTTCGAAGACGGACACGAACGCTTCCTCTCGGCGCTTGAGCTGTACCCGTCCGTACCCAGATGGCCCTCGCGCCTATGTCGGCACCCGCATGGCCTGGAGGACGAGCAAAAGCATCACGAGAAGATCACACGGAAGAAGCAGGTGATGCAGACACTTTCTCCGTCTTCCGTCGCTACCAGCAGATGCGACCGCCGCAAGCAGAGCTAAACGCCCTGCGATTCGACAGATCTTGAACGCGAGTTCGCACTCTCGAGCATCGACATGGATGTGACGTTCGACGCTCTTGCTGACCCTCAAGTCGATAGCGCAGGATGCCCGACGGCAAACCAACACAACAAGGTCTAAGCTGCACCACCAGAGCGTGTTGTTCATACGATGATGTCTTTCAAGCGACTCTGGAGGATGGACTACGTCGTCTTACTTTACAGTCCACACTCACCAAGCAACCTCCTTAGGCAACCGAGAGCTTCTTGTCGAGGTGGTCGTCGTCGTCGGTCTTGGGTACGCGCGCGCTCTCCGGGATGGACTCCCTGATGAGTCCGAGGAAGAAAAAGGAGATGACGACCGGGATCGCGAACATGACGAGCACCCACGTGTAGTCGCCCTCGAGCGTGTGCTGCGCCCACGGCGTGAAGATGTAGTTGAGGAAGCCCATGGAGAGCGAGAAGAGCGCGATAAAGCACTGCATGGAGCCGTAGACCTCGACCGGGAAGCACACGATGACGTAGGCGAACTGGAGCGAGTAGAAGAAGCCCTGCGCGAGCGAGTACCAGATGAACGTGACGATCTGCGCCTGGAGCGAGTTGATGTTGAGGAATCCGATGAAGAGCAGCACGAGGATCGACGTGACTGCGAACGAGAGGCGGAAGCCGAAGCGGTCGATGAACATGCCCATGAACGGCGTGAACAGGAACGAGCTGTTGGACACGAGCGGGTGCACGTAGTCGATGTAGTTGAGCGCCGCCGCGGTGTCGTCGCCCGCGTTCTGGAAGATCACGTCCGGGATCGCGCCGCCGGAGAAGGCGAACCACGTGGAGACCCAGCCGAAGTAGATGGCGAAGAACCACAGGTCCGGGCGCTTGAGCTGCGGCTTGAGCACGGGCCAGACGTTCTGCGGCTTGGTGATGCCCGGCAGGCGCGTAGAGAAGCCCGAGAGTGTGAAGTGCGTGCTCGGCTGCGTGAGCGAGCGCAGCGGGAAGAACACGAAGCACACGACGCACGCGACGAGCGTCAAGACCGCGTAGAACGTGAAGAAACCCTTGCGTGTGACGCCGTGGATGTGCAGCAGCATGAACACGTAGCCCGAGGCGTTGAAGAGCCCCGAGATGGCGGCGCTGAGGAAGCCCTGGCGCTTGAAGAGCTGCACGAACTGGAACGAGCAGATGTAGAGCCCGTAGCCGCCGATCGCGAGCATGGACGCGCCGGCGATGATCGAGTAGCCCATGCCGACGGTCGACGTGCCGTACGCAATGAGCAGGTGGCCGACGAACGAGATGAGCAGGCCGAACGTGGCGCAAGCGCGGGGGCCGATGATGTCGATGAGCAGCCCGAACGCTGCGTTCGCGATCGAGAGGCACTGGAACGGCGCGGAGAAGACGTACTGGAGGTGCACCTCCTGGCGCGCACACGTGGGGCCGTCTTGGGGCTCGTTCGGGTCGCAGAGCTCGCTCCACTGGCCTTCCTGGATGAGTAGCGAGTAGAGCGGGCCGAAGCCCAGGATGAGTCCCGCGGACGTGAACGTGATGAGCACGGAGACGATGGCGATGACGACTTCGCGGCGGACGCGCCAGGTCGAGAGCGAGTTCTGGATCTCGAGCTCGTCGGCCGCAATCTTGGCGTACTGCGTGACCTTGGGGGACTCGACGACGTCCTGCGTGGGCGTGAGCGGGAGTTGGGAGATCGCCATCGTGTGTGCTGCGAGCGGGAGACTTCGCGAGGAAACTTGAGACTTGAGCGCGACTCGGCACGACGAAGAATGAGGCCGAAGCGGCCGAACTGCTGGACGTCGAAGTTGCGCCCGAGTCGGATGGCAAGGAGAACCGGATGCACCGCGAGCCGGGAGGTTCTGAGCCAGGAGAGAGGGTGTGCGTAGCCACCAGTCGACGACATTGTCGAGGAGGAGATGTGAACCGAGGTGAAGATGGATGACCTGACGACGACATGTGGGATGGCATTTGTGAGGGTTCTATATGCAAAGTAGCCATCGTAAGACGGTTAATTATCCTTTCCTTTCTTCTATATGAAATTCTATACTCACAAACGTCATCGTTTCGTATTAATATACATATAGTGCCTACTTTGTTTTAAACAGTTTTGTTATTTACAGATACCTCTTGTCTATTATTGGAATACTCGTCAACACGAACGTTTACGTGCACATGGCCCTCGCTTATCCGAACCTCCCTCGCTTTTCAGAACACCCACCAAAAGATGTCCATCCACTAGTGACAGTAGTCTGGTGTCTCCCACAGCACGCACTGGTACATGCAAGCACCGCCACACACTATCCCTTCTCCCCAAGAGATCGACGAGCGCTCCCCCGCTTGTTTGGTTCTCCGATCAAATCAAATCGAGTCGAGTTCTGCTGCTTGTCGCCCCCACAACCAACTTCCACGTCGAAGTTGCAAAAGGGTGGTGCCAGGTCGATCAGGGACTCGTCTTTGCTCGCGACGTGGTCGTCGATCGCGGCTAAAGTCTCCAGTCAGCAGCTCCGTTCCGCTGATGGCACCAGCGAGCCAACCATTCGATCCTACAAACAGCATCCGCCAACGAGCCAGCGGAGCACTCAGCGAGCGAACCCCTTGCTACAAAAGTCTGTCGATGAGAGCAGAAGCCCGATCTCCGCTTCCTGGTGTCGTCGCTCATGTCAGGCAGACGATTTCGCTTAGCAGTAGAGACCGCAGTGCCGCAAAGGATGAGTGGTGGCGGTGCGACGCTGCCCTCGCCCGCTCGATGCTCGTTGAAGCGAGAGTGTGCAACTTCGACAAGGAGCAGAGAGCGCGCTGGCCCACCCACAAAGCACAAAGTTTGGCGCCGTGGATTGATTGGTTGTGAAGGCCGATGATGCGCGCTGCTTCGACAAGGGAGTCAAATCGCGACTTTGCTTGAGATCTGCGTGCTGAGCTCTCGCTCGAGTTGATGTGTGCGCTTGGATCTCGAGCTCTTCTTGAGAACTTTTGTCTCTCGCACAAACGCACGCAGCTATCAAGCCCTATAGTATAATGCGAGGCGAAGAGCCACGAGTCCCAGAGTTTGTGGTCTGCGAACTGTTGCAACAAGTGGGTATCCGCGCCGTTCGGACTACTGTTTCGCGACGAGCGGCATCGCGACGGAATGAGCTTTGATCGCCACACGCGACTTGCAAAAGCTGCCGCGAGCTCGTCATGTTACGGTGCTGTCGGCGATGCGCTCAGCTCGCGAAGACGTCCACTTGACCGAGTTGATCGTCTCTGGTTGGTTCGTCGCTGTGGGTTCCGAATTCTCGTCGAGCTTGCAAGGCGATTTGATGCGCCATCTTCGCTGTGACGGAGGCGCGATGACAGAGGCGCGGAGGACGTGTACGGTGCTGACGGCGCTTGACATGCCGACACTACAAGCGAGGCGTGTGGTTAGCGAAATTGGAGCCGATCTTGAGAGGAGACAAACGTCGATGCGGAAGGCGTTCGCCTCCCGCTCTCACACAAGTTGAACTTAGAAGTCTCACACTCTGATTCCCCGTGTTGATCTCGCGACAGGCGTCCCAGCTCGCTATGAGCACTCGCTTCCGATCACTCGCTCCACTTGATCGCTGCGGACTCAGACTCCGGGCGTGCTCTTCTTGATCGAGTCTGCGCACACACCAACCAACACGCAATTTCCCTCGACACGAGCTTCTCGATGCGTGTGGGGCCAAAGGAGCTCTGTTTCTTTGCGCTGCCGCCGGGCATGACGTGGGCGTGGTGAGGCGGGTTGCGGCGAAGTACGATCGAGAGTGAGCACCTCGAGACACCTTCACGTCGTCACTCCTGCCGTCCTCCTTTCTAACTATAGTCACTACGCTGCCTGCGATCAAGAGTCCGGCGCGATCTTCGTGTGGTCTTGTGCGATCTTGGCAGTCCTCGTTCTGGACGTCCCGGTCGCTGCTGGCTCGTTCTGCGCTGCCGAAGCTCGTTGCTCCGGAAACCCGAACATCCATCCGAATGCTTATCTCAGCTCCCTCTCCACCAATCACACAGCGCGTCCTCAGATGACAGCCATCAAACTTGCTGAAAGCACAGGTTTCACAGTCAAAACCAATGACTTCATCCAGCAAGCTCAGATCCGCTTGTTCTCCTCTCAACTCGTGGCGGTGGCACCGTGAACGCGTTGATTGGTGTATCCCTGGCGCTAGTGTCGACCACACCCACTTCGCATCACGACTTTGTATCCACTTTTGCGATGTATCCACAATCGACATCCCAACATTCTGTGTCCAACTCACCGAGCCTGCACTCAACAACTTCTCTCCCTACCGCACACAGCACTACCGCGCTTGTGTCGACGAAGCTCACTTTTGAATTCGCCACCCGAGCACTCAGCTCGATCTCGACCTCGTTCGCCTCTCAACCTCTTCCTCTCAAGCGACCAAACGCTGGCGATCCGACATCAACCATGGGCTGCGAATCCTCCGTTCCCGTGCTCGAAGTCCACCTCTCGCCGCTCGCGAAATCAGTCGCGGCAATCGACCCGCGCTACTGCGCACGCGAGCTCCTCACACTTACATTCAAGCAAAACTTCCTGAGCGGCACCTACCAGAACGTGCACACGCAGAGCGACCGCTTCGCCGTCAAGGGCAAGTTCCTCTCAAGTCGACAGACGCTCCTGAACTGCAGTACCAACACGCCGATCGCGAACTACAAATGCAAGGTCTTCTCGCTTCAGCCCATCATGTACGTGCGTGCCGGGAGCGAGACGGAGGGCGTCGAGCTCTTCCAGATCTACGCCAGGTACCACTACGGCACGAAGACCGAGGTCCGCGTGGAGTTCCGAGACGTGGTGTCAGGCTTGCCGTGCATGCTCGGCTTTGAAGGGAACTGGCGGCGACGGAACGGATTCTTCTGGCTCGACCGAGGTCGCGACGGTGTCCGCGAGGCAGTGGCGAAGGTTCACTGTCCGAACGGCGGCTCGTACCGGCATGCCCACATCGTCGTCACGCCGAACATGGACGCCGCGCTGATCGTGATGGTCTGCAATATCCTCCGAAATGCTCAGGTACAAGCCGAGAGCTCGAGCTCGAGCAGCACGACCACAACGACGGGCACGTCGTACTGAAGTGAAACCGAGGGCTGACTGCGTTCCGTCCGGAATCATGTCAAACTGCTAGTCGCCGTCGAAGGTACATAATCGACTTCGATGAACCGAATAAGAAAGATCCCAACTAACGCTCCGCAGAGCCTGCCACGGACCATGTCAAAGGCAGCTACCCTCCATCATCCTTTTAGTCGTGCTGCTTGTTCCTGCATCCCTACACCAGCCAATTTTGACTTGACGATCGAAGTGCTTCATGTCGAGGAACCTGCACACATGTAATGCAGACAGCTCCGTCCGCCAGTCATTGTCCACTCGTTTGTTATCACACGTGCTTGCTTGCGTCGTGCTCGCTCTGGAAGACGACCGCGCTAGCCGGCGTGAGGGACGCTGACACTCTTCGCCTGGTTCCCTGGCTGCTCCTTCACCCGCAACCCAGCGATGCCGCGGGCGACGTCGTCTACCGTCATGTGTCCCATCCAGTCGTTCGTGCCTGCATAGAGGCATGCGTGCAGTCAACCGATCCGTGAGATCAAGCAGGGTGCTGGATGACACAGCACGCACAGATTCGCGTATCTCCTGTCCAACTCGCAAACGCACCGTCCAGCAAAACCACGCCATCGATGTAGCAGAGCTGAACAAGATCACATGGCATTAGCACTCATTCTCGCCACCACCACATGAGCAAGCCGGCGCAGTAGCACCACCACCACATATGCAGTACCAGCTCCATCCATTCCACAGCAAAGCAGTGCGGCGCAGCCTACCGTGGTCATGACGACCATTGGCATGGGCTCGACGAGGACACCTGCAGCCACGAGACGGGGAATCTGCGAGCCCTCCACGTCCGCTGACTTGGGGTCGAAAAGAACGCTCGCTTGTCTGTCAAACTTCGCCTTGGCGCGGATCATTGCGTCTGCCACCTGTATGTCAAGTGCATCATTCACATGACGCAATGTCGTCTCAGCCTGTTGCCATCGCACGGCTCGAGATGCGATTACATGGTGACCAGTCCGCACCTCCTTGTTCTTGAGCACACGAGCGCCGATTACCACACTCCTCTTCGTGTTGTCCATGTCGACGATGAGCGGGAGCAGAGCCGTCTCGTCCAAATAGCCGCCCAGACGGGTCGTCAAGCTCGGCTCTCCTGGCATGTTTAGCAGTGGAAGCTGCTCAAAGCAAACGAATGCAATCAGATACAAGCATGTCAGTCACGCGTATGACACTCGATGAAGTGCTCCTCTGCTGTCCGAATATTGCGTGCGTACCCTGCCCATGTTGCGTCCCAGCTCCTGAACGCGACCGCTCCAGTCATTGGCTGTCGAACACCACAAGCTGTCAGCGCCACACACAGATCCTACACGCGAATGATGCAACTATGAATGAACACACCTGGTGACAGGACGTTGCTGTCGATGACGAAGAGCTGCAACGTGAACAAACAAAGATACTGAGTGAGCAGAGCATCTTCCGCAACCACATGACAGAGATATCGCCAGCGACCGGTACCTCGCCAGTCTCGTTGTCGTTCAGCCGGATATCAATGCCGTGCTTGAGCAAGAGCCCGACCAGCGACACCTTCAACCACGCTTTCTCTCGGTTCACACTGCCGGACACCTTCACGCCAGGACGCTTGTGCGCGTTGATAAGCGCGATCGCGACCTGGAGCACAGAACACATCGCAAACACTGCAAAGTGAGCACGATACAGCCCAACCCAGTCAGGACAGATCAAGAGCGAAGTCCTACAGTCATACCTCTTGAGCTGTCAGATCCGAGCAACTGAAGTTGACGATCTTCTTCGCGCGGTCGATCTGATCCACGACCACATTAAACAAGGCGTGGCCGATCATGCCCGCGTACTTCGGGGCGGCCGTCGCCTTCTTTGCCGGACGCGCGGGACGAGCAGCATCAGTTGGCCAGTGCTCCTCACAGCGACGCGGGTATTTCGTGTCATTCAGAACTAGTCGAACTGGTTTGGTGTTGGTTGATGAACAATAATTGTTGATCATTGTCGTACTTAATTCAGTACTTTCTTCGTTAAATTCCGAATTATATTCTATCATACTACTTCCAAGTCAGCTTGTCCACCTCGATCCACTCCTCCCCTTCATTCCCCAATTCGCCCAGAGCATACATGGCGACGCTCGCGCAGCTCAGCGCCGCCGTGCGCGCGCCCGCCACGCAGCTGCCTTCTTCGACTACCGCGACGGCCAACAGTGACGACGCCGACGACGTCTCTTCGGCTGACTGGGCGCGAGTCATCGCGGCGTTGCGGACGCTCGGCGCCGACGCGCAGGAGCAGCTGGCGACTGCTGAATCGGCGCTCGCGGCGCTGGACGCGGATGCTGCCAACATCAGCAGCGACGCGACTACCGAGATAACGCAGCGCGTGTGGGCGACCAGCGAAAATGTCGACGCGCTGCGTGTCGATCTGGAGACAGCTGCGCGCCACTTCCGCGACGTGGCGGCGTGCGCGGCGCCGGCGTGTCAGCGACTCGCCGCGCTTGAGGTGCGCGCAGCCTACTTGCGCGCGGCGCTGGACGCCGAGCGGCTGAGCGCGCGCGCCGAGACGCTGGCGAAGCAGGCGACTGGCGTGGACGCCCTCGAGGCGTTCCAGGAGCTCTCGGTGTTCGTGAGCGCGCTGCCGGCGGAGTTCGCGCACGTGCGCGAGGTGGCCGACCGCCGCCTCCGCGCGCTGTCGTCCGACCTCAAGACCTTTGCGGTCGAGAAGCTGCAGCGCGCGCTGCTGGCGGCCGCGTGGCCGCCGGAGGGCGTGACGGCGGATGACGGCACAGGTCGGATCCGACTCGAGTCAGACGAGGCTGCAGTCGGACGAGCGTTCGGGTACCTGCTGACGCTGCAGCTGAGTCAGGAGCGCGCAGCGGCGGGGCCAAGTGCGAGTGCGACCCGAAGCGCAGCGGACCTCTGGGCGATGGAGACGCTGCTGGAGCCGGTGATAGTGCGCTTCCGGTTCCACTTCGAGCGCGCCGACAGTGCGACGAGCCGCCTCGCCAAGCCCGAGTGGATGCTCAGCCACATCCTGACGCAAGTGCGCACGCTCGCGCCGTTCCTAGCGGAAGTCGTGAGTCCGGAGCTGGAGAAGCAGAGCGACGCGTTGCAGTGCAGCGACGCCCAAGTGCTCTTGCTGCGGGGGCTGATTCACGCGGCTCAGCGCAAGCTGCGCAAGGACATCCCGCGCCTGATCTCGGTGAGTGGACGCCAGTGTTGAGCTATGTGGGTGCATCTCCTGACTTTGTGTGATGCTGATGACTCTGGTGATGATGCACAGCAAAAGGCACTGTTCTGCCACACACTTGACGAGGTGCTGCTCTTCGAGCAGGCGATTGACGACGAGTTCGGCTACGCGTCGTGGGCCAACTCGGATCGGAAGGTGTTTGATCGCTGCGTGGATGTGTTCACGGAGCAGATGCCGGTGTTCATCGCCTGGACGAGCGTCGACGTGGATTATGCAAAGTACATGCTGGCGAACGTGATCTTTGCAGACTGCAAGAAGGCGTGGGAGGTGTCTGTCGACGATCTGGCTGAGAGCGCAGACCTGGAGGCGGAAGCCGACAGCAGCGACCGAGGGGTTCCGTCCAGCGCGCTCCACTTTGCGGCGTTGCTCGACTTCTTGTGCCGTCGATTCGCGTTCATGGCGAGTGAAGAGCACCGGTTCCTGTACCTGTCCCAAGTGGTTCACCTGCTGCTGAAGGAGATGCTTCGAGAATGCGAGAGTCACGCCCGGGTGATCAACGTTCGTGGCGCAGGAAGCAACTCCGCCGCAGCGGTCGCGCAGGTGTGCGCTGTGGTCAACGCGGTTCGGTACATCATCAGGCTGCTCTCCGTGTGGGAGCAGAGCAGTGCGTTCATCGAGCTGACGAAGAAGATTGTGCAGTCGGAGAGATCGCGAAGCCAGGTACTCAAGATCCACCTCGAGTACTCCAAGTCAGTCTTGAAGAACGCTGCACACGCAGCCTCGAGCGCGGTTCTTGCGAGAGAAGAAGCCGTGGCGGTGCGTCAAGCTATCGCCGGTCCTGGCTCGCTGATTGGACCCACAGCAGCGTTCTCAGCGGCGTACTCTGTGGGTTCGAAGACGGTGATGAGCTTACTCGGCCGTTCCAACCCCGACGAAGGAGAGAAACCACACGCTGAGCATCCAGTTGAAGGCAATGGAGTGAACGCGGTTCCTATCGACGATGAGGAGGAGCTGATCTTCTCGCGCTCAATCTTCGAGCGCCAAATCGCGGATCTCAAGGCGTTCCTGCAGCGGCTGTTGCAGAGTGTGGCAGACGTGGCTGCGTCAAGGTTCCACCGTGAAGTCGGGCTGTACGAGCAGAGGTGCGCTGCGCTCAATGCCTTTCACCTTGTTCTTCTGGGTCGGATCGCTAACAAACGCATGTTTGCGTCTCAGTTTGTTCGTGGGAGACGATGAGAGTGCCTGCGAAGACTTGTTCGTGAGAGATGTATCTCCAGAGCTGGGAGCATCTTTCAACCATCTCGACGGTGTACTCGCTCAAGTCCGGAAGCTCCTCGCCGCCGAGAATCGCTCCCAGATCGCCAAGATCGTGGCGTCTGCGCTCGATGAAGTCTTCTTCAACGCGATCATGGATCGATCAAGCAATTCTTCCTTCGCCCAGCACCTGCCTACGTGGACGCTGAGAGCGAGAACGCAGTTCGAGACCGACATGTCTACCCTGAGCCAAGTGCTGGAGCGATGCGCTCAGAAATCTTCCAAGCAGCTCCGCAGAGTCACCGATCTGGTGAACCTGTCTCGCGTTGGCGCAACGCAGCTCCGAGAGGTTCGCAGCGCGCTGGATGAGAGCACTTCGTCCAGTATGGAGCAACTCACGACGATGCTCGAGGTGTGCGGAGTCCACACGTTGACGCCCGAGCAAGTGGTTGCGGCGTGCGACTTGATCCTCGCATGAAGTCGATGGATTCCAACGTCGACACAGAACGCAGTGGTCAAGAACAAGAATCGTGCCTCTCTTCGTTCCGAGTGTACAGCCATTGCTGCAGCGTCGGACGCATCAACGCAGAGCGATGCTTGCGATGCACCCCCGTGTTCCCTGTGGTCACCTCTGAGTCGCCGCTCTGGGTCGTGACGTTCTTGACGACGCTGCTTGATCGCACTCGCGTTGTCGTCACAACAGTTGCGGAATACCTGGATCTCGTCGGCTGAGTGTTCAATCGAAGCAGCTTCGGGACGAGCATGAGTGCCATCACTACGACTGAGCAGATCAAGAACTAGCCGGCAAGGAACGCGTAAAACGAGATACGCGAGCGTCAGGATGACAATGCATCCCACAAATACCAATACGGACGACGAGAAGATCCAGATGGACTCGTGGAACTCCTCCAACACGTTGCGGATCAGAAATGACGTGTAGATGCCGAGGAAGAGCACGATCGCTTTCCAGAACATGGGCAGCGCACTGAAGATGAAGCTCTCGGAGCAGCGCGTGGCTCGAGGGACGATGCCGCGGAACTCTCTCGCCTGCTCGTACGTGGTCGTGGGTTTGGGGAAGTCTGCACCAAACCAGACGCCGAGGCTAGCAGTAGCAGCTCGAACTGCGAGCGCTTGACGATCGGCGCCGCGCGGTTCACGAACACGAAGAGCATCGCGCACACGAGCACTCCGATCAGCACGCCGTCGACCGCAGCGACACCCTGAAAGAGTGACGTCGAGAAGGGCAGATACTCGCACTCGACAGATACATCGTCTGGCAGTGGCGTGCTGGACGCGTTGCACTCGAGAGACTTTGTCGCGTCTGCGGGGTCCGGTAGCAGCCAGTAGTA
>JAASGA010000566.1:0-16500 GCA_023334105.1 Globisporangium nodosum
AAGGTGCACGTGCCGGCCAAGGACGGCGATGGTGGCGCTGTAGGCAGCTCGGTGGTCGCGGGCTGCTGCTAGGTCGACTAGGCACTCGCCACTAACTAGTACATTACATCTCTAAGCTTCTTCATCATCTTCCTCGTCGGCGTGTCTCTTGTTGCAATCATGGCGCCGAGCCGTCTGCATCGTCGCCTTTCTCGTCATCCTCCTTGAGCGGCGGCAGCGCGTCCGACGACAGCAACCACCAGAGCTGCGAAGCGTTGATCTGCGGACAGCGATCGATCCATGCACAAAGGACACCACCAGGGGGCTGTCAGTACAGTGATCGCGCGCGTGCGAGAGAAAGCAGGCGAACAGGCTCGCACGCCTCAATCGCTCCGTGCAGCGATAGTGTCGGTCGTTTCACGCACCGCTGCGACTCGGTACAGCAGCGACGGCACTGCGAACGCCGAGACCCAGAAGAACGACTCGAAGAAGCAGCCGAAGTTCGCCCAGATGCTGGTTCCCACGTGAGCGTCATAGGATGCCGTGCAGTAAGGTACTATCAGCTGGATATTACGTGAACCTCACCATAACGAACGCTCGAGCGTACGCACCGCATGTCGTCGCTGTCGCCCAGCGCCGCACAGGCGACTGCGGTCATCGGCAGCAGCACATACGGGAACACTGCAGTTGCAGGAGCAACACAATCGATGAGCAACCAAACAATTCATAGCCAATAAGCGCATTTGACAGCACAGGACACAGCAGCTCGTGTGACATACCACGAACAAGCCCCACTGCGTCGAATACCAAAAGCAGGCGAAGAAGTCGGCTGTCTTGCGCTACGCTGCTGAGTGCGTGTGTGGGACTCACGCGTTGCTGTTGGATACGCAGGAAGAGCAGGAGGAAGGCGACGGCGAGGCGTCCGCTACAGTTCCCGCTGCTGCTGTTGTTGGCGCCGAGCGCGCCCTCGTACACGCAGTTGTTCACACGTCGGCTGCCAATGTCGAACTTGCTGAATGTGGCGGCCCAGGCTATCTGGAAGCTCGCGCGCTTGTGAACCTGCAGTGATCACCAGCGTGAGTTCCGAGCCTCATATCGCGACTGTCGCCGTGCACTTGCGACAGCGCGGCTCTCCGCCACCTCGCGCCGCTCTTCTTCTGCTTCGGCGCGCTCTTCCTCTCGCCGTGACTGTCGTGTGGCGGCAGCAGCAGTAGCTCCAGCTTGTTGCGCGTCGCCACGCGCGAGTGCAGCGAGGGCTGCCTCCTCGCGCTCGCGCCGGGTGCGCGTTGTAACTGAAGCTGGGCGTCTGGAGGCGTGCAGCTGGGCCTTTGTTACTGAACTCTGGTAGAGAGCTCGCACTCGCTGCTCCAGCCTGTCTCGAACCGCGCCGCGCCCAAGAACTAGCACGTCCTCCACATGCGCATGGCTCGAGACTGAAATGTTCAGCGTTCCGATCGCTGCCT
Source organism: Globisporangium nodosum (assembly GCA_023334105.1). NCBI lineage: Eukaryota > Oomycota > Peronosporomycetes > Pythiales > Pythiaceae > Globisporangium > Globisporangium nodosum. The sequence goes on from JAASGA010000566.1 coordinate 1,443, forward strand.
GGCTTTCTGTCACCAACGCGTGGCAAAGCGGAGGAAGACACTGAGCGCCGCGGAGTGGTCCGCGCGCACGAACCTGGCGCGCAGGTCGCAGCAGCCGCCAGAGCCTGCAGTTACTCGGTCGGCCTTCGATCTGGCTCTGGGCGCTCTCGTCCGGTCTGTTCCACTGCGTCGTGACGGTTAGGCAGCTGTCGTAGCACGGCTCGCTGCTGGTGACCCGCGGGTGCTGCTCTTCGGCTACAACGAGCGCGAGACAACGGCAAGCTTCACAGCATACGTTTGTGAGATTGGGAGAGCAGAAAAGTCGGCCGACATGTGGTTCTTCTGCCTGACAGACAGGACGACGCGGTCGACGCTACACGGCTTGTTGTACCGACACCGACATCGCCTGACTCCGCCAGGACATGGTGGCGCGCTTGCGGGACGCTTTCGCATGCGCATCATTATCTGCCAACGCATGTGGGAGAGGTCCATCGATGCCGTCAGGGAGCTGCGAGTTGCTGACGCTCAGGTCGTCCAAGGACACGGCCGTATCCCGTCCGGTCTAAGCCACCAGAAAGCCTGCGTGTTGGATCGCGTGTAGGTCATCACAGGCTCAAAGAACGCGTCGGCCACAAGCCGCAAGAGCCATCGCAAGGACATGGTAATCCTTCCACACAGCAGCACCACCGCGTGGAGCTACCTTCACAACTTCGAGCCGTTCTTCTCCAGTCTACGTCAACGAGACTTGTAGTGGGCGGAGCATCACCACCGCATCGTGGCAGCACGGAGGCTCCGGAAACAACGCATGGCGGAAGATTGACGCGCTCGACATTCGGTCAGTGATGCCTACAACATCGACCTCGACTTCAACCTCGACCAAGTGCTCGACTGTGTGGTCAAGCACCACTTGACGCAGGAGTTGATTGACTTGGAGCAGCTTCGGCACCACGAGGAGGTTCAGCAAGTACTGGGACAGCAGATCGTGCAGCAAGGGAGACCCGTTTGTCGCGAAGCTGGTCTCTGAGGACGATATGCAGCTGGGCGCTGGACACATCGCCAGCCATAGCGTCGTGTGCACAAAGTTGCCATCTACCGCTAAGCGCTCGCAGATCGCCGACAAGACTTAGCCCCACCATTCTCTCTCTCTCACTCTCTCACATTCGCACTCACACACACACCTGCATGACGACGATGATCTTCACTTCCACACGCTAGTCCTAATCCCTTTCATCGCTCCACACAAAACTATCGTTCATTCGACCTCACACACACACACACCAACAGCCTGGCATCAACGCACTCGCTGACGGACACGAACTCGACTTCCTGTGGGCACCTTACACCCGCCAACGTATCGATAGGGGCTCCGGGTATCTCTCAGCATGGTGGACAGATCACCCATCTCCGCGAGTTCGCAGTTCTGAAGCTGGTTCGCAGCACGCGGCTCGCTCCTCAGCTTGTCGACGCTCGACCCACCGAACCACGTCACGCAAACTGCAATCAGCCGCTGTGATGTGCATCGCGGTCAGATCAACCAGCGCGCGCTGGTGCTCGTAGAGCCACTGGAGCGTCTCGATCTGCTGGTGGTTGTTCCAGATCGCCTTCGACGCGGCTTTCTCCGTGCACCCTTCATCGCGGTGGGTCAGGAGGAAGTCGAGCATCTCCACGTGCCCCTTGCTCGCGGCGCCGTCCATGGCTTTCGTCGTGCAGCCCTCGGATCGGTTCGCGTGCAGCCACTGCACGACCTCCAGGAACCCCTCTTTCGCAGCGTCGTCCATCGCTCTCGTCGTGCAGCCTTCCGAGCGATGTTCGTGCAGCCACTGGACGACGTCGAGGAACCCGCGGCGCGCGGCTTCGTTCATCGCTTTCCACGTGCACCCTTCGGAGCGGTTTGCGTGCAGGAAGCGCACGATCTCCAAGTGGCCGTTCTCGGCCGCACCGTCCATCGCGCGGGTCGTGCAGCCCTCGGAGCGATTGGCGTGGAGCCATTCAACAATGTCAAGGAAGCCGTTGGTCGCCGCGCTGTCCATCGCCGCCTGCGTACAGCCTTCCTTCCGGTTCGCGTGGAGCCACTGCACGACGTCCAAATGACCCCACCCGGCGGCGTCGTCCATCGCGCTCGATGTACAGCCCTCCGGGCAGTGCGTGTGCAGGAACTTGACGATCTCGAGGTAGCCGCCGCGCGCGGCGCCGTTCATTGCTCTCCACGTGCACCCTTCCCTCCTGTTCGCGTGCAGCCACTCCACGACCTCCAAGTGGCCGTGGCAAGCAGCGTTATTCATCGCGTCGCGCGTGCAGCCCTCGGTCCGGTTCTCATGCAGGAACCTGATGATCTCGAGGTGGCCCTGCGCCGCTGCCGAGTCGATCGCCTGAGCCGTGCAGCCTTCCACGCGGTGCTCGTCGAGGTACTTGACGACGTCCAGGTAGCCATTGATCGCTGCGTGGTCCATGGCCTCGGGACTCCAGAACGCGTCGTAGTACTCGTCGTTGAGCCACTTGACCACAGCGAGGTGGCCGCGCTCCGCAGCTTTCTCGAACGCGTCCTGCGAGCACTTGATGTCCTCGTACGTGGCGTGCAGCCATTCGATGACGTGCAGGTGCCCGTTCTCCGCCGCGAGCTCGTACGCGAACTCGCTGCACTCACCATACCCGTGCGCGTGCAGCCAGCGGAGCACGTCGAGGTTCCCCGTGCCGGCGATCTGGTCCATCGCGGCGTCGTCGAGCCGCTCCGCCGCGCCGTTCTCGCGCAGCACCTCGAGCACCTGCAGGTGGCCGTTGAACGCCGCGGCTTCCGTCGCCTGCTCCGTGACGTGGCAGGGACGGTTGGCGAAGAGCCACCGCAGCACCTCCACGTGCCCGGCCTCCGCCGCCGCGTCCATCGCGCAGTCCAGCGAGTCGTCGAGCGGCGCACGCGCATGCAACCACCGCAGCGTCGCCAGGTCACCGACCGCCGCTGCCTCCTCGCGCACGCCGTCGACCGCGATCTCGTGCGCGAAGGCGGCGAAGAGCGCCTCGAGGATCGCGCGCTCGCCACTGCGCACCGCTTTCTCGGCCGCGAGCGTGGCCTGCGCCGCCGCTGTCGCTGCCAGCGCGCGGCTCTGCAGGCGGCGCGCGACCAGCCGCACAAGCCGCAGGTCGCGATGGCGCACAGCACGCACCAGCGACCAGCGCGGCGACGCGTCCAGCAGCGCCGACAGCGCCTGCGCCACGTGCGGCAGCGCCGCGAGCGCCGGCAGCTCGCGCACCACGACCCACGCGCTCGTGAGCAGCAGCGCATCATCGTCGTCAGCGAGTGACGCGCCGGCGTCGACAGCAGGTGGCATTTTGGATCAAATGGTGAAATGACGTTTTGTGGCACAGAGGAGATTGGTCAGTTCCATCAGTGGCCATGGACCTCGTGGCTACATCCTCCTCATCGCCACCACATGCAACACTGGGCAACGATAGAGACTCTCTAATAGAGAAAGCAACTCGGCGCGACGACGCACGCCGAGCCGAGGACTCGGCAACTGCTTAGTACTTCGTAGCTAGCTGCCTTTGCCAAACAGCCGAGTGAGGAACCCGGTCGGCGCGCCGCCATCGCTGGTCGCGCCAGCTGCTGCTGCCGGGTTCGCGCCGCCGCCGCCGCCCATCAGCACTGTCGAACGCCGCCCGCCGCCGCGGATCGGACGGATCACGCCGTCGTTGTAGAACGAGCCGCCGCGCAGCGTCTTGATCACCGCCGCGTCCGAGCTCTTGTTCATCTGCGCCTCGAAGTGCGACCGCTGCGCGCCGCGGAAGTCCGCGATCTGGTCGCGCAGGTGCGTCAGCTCCTCCACGTGCTTCTCCGCCTGCGCGCGCATGTTGCCCGCCATGATGCGGTTATTCGCCTCCACCTGCTTGATGCGCTCGTCGCGCAGCACGAGCTTCTTCTTCGCCTCCGACAGCTCCAGCTCGAGCGACGCGTACTTGCGCAGCAGCTGCCGGTGCACCGCCACCAGCTGCTCCAGCTTCTGCTGGATCGACCGCATGTGCTGCCGCTCGCGCGCTGACATGCCGCTGCTGCTGCTCGGGTTGTTGCTCGGAGACGACGCGCCGGACGACGCACTGCTGGCGGCGGCGGACCGCTCGATCTGGAGTTCGAGCTCGCGGATCTGCGCCTTCTTGCGCTCCAGATCTTCCTGCAGGCGGCTCTTCTCGCGCTCCGCCACCACCTGCATCTGCCGGTACTCGCGCTCGTAGTCTCGCAGCTCCGACTCCAGTGCTGCGCACTTGGACTTCAAGTCCAGCGGCTCCATCGAGCTCTCGCCAGCTGCAGACACCTCTCCAGCAGCAGCAGCAGCAGCAGTGGGATCCTCGCCGCTCGCTTCGTCGTTCCCGGAACTGGCGGTCGTACCAGCATCGTTCGCAGTAGCCGTGGGCGCCACGGACTCCGCTGAAGTCGGCAGCGACGCCTCCTGCACCTCTCCTGCGCCGCCTGGTTGCTCGCCAGTCTTGTTGGACTTGTCTTCTTCACTTTTACGGCCGTCCGTCGACGAGGCTGGTGGGGATGCAGCAGTAGCGGCGGCGGCGGCGGCGGCAGCAGCGTCGGCTGCTACGATCGCCGACGCCAGTTTGCCAGGCGAGTTTGCGGATGTCGACGGAAGATCCTGCAGCAGCGCATCGTACTCACTCTGCACGGTCTCGGCGTGGATCACGAGCTCCTTGTGCTCAAAACTGAGACGCTCGAAGTCCGCCTTGAGCTCCGCGTAGAGCACCTCGCGCTGCCGCACGCGCTCTTCGCTCGACTTCTCTACGAGCTCCTTCACCTTCTGCACTTCCTCGATCACGGTCTTCGACGTGTCCAGCGCGTGCGCTTGCTCCTGCACCTTGGCTGTCAGCAAGCGGATCTCTTCGCCCCGCCGCGTCGACTCCTGTTTCTCCTCTGCGAGTTCCTCCTCCAGCTGCGTGACCTTCTCCTGCAGCTCCTCGACAGCTCGCGCGGCTCGGAGCGTTGGCGAGCGGGGAGCCGTCGTCTCGTCGCCAGTCGACAGAGTCGACAAGTCCAGCGTGAGATCCGCAACCCCAACTCCTTCCGAGCTCGACGCAGACTCTCCACTCGGGCTCGTGACTACTGCTGCTGCTGTCTGATCTGAAACGTGTTGGTGTACACTGCTGCTAGCGTCGCCAGCACCCGCACCAACTCCCAGCCGCGCCTCCAGCGATATGATGTAGGTCTGCTGCGTCGCGAGCGCCTTCTCGGCCTTCGCCAGCAGAATCTTGTACTCCTCGACGCTGCGTTGCTCGTTCACGACCGCCTTGTTTTTGATCGACTTGGCGCGGTTCCCGAACCGCAGCGTCGAGAGCGTCTCGGGGGTGTTGTAGCTGCTCGGCGACACGTTGATGATCAGCGCGGTGCGCGAGTTACCCCCGAGTGACTCTTGCAGCACGCGCGTCAGCTTGCTGTCTCGGTACGGCACGTGGCTTGAGTTCGAGTCTGTGAGCGCGTTGATGACCATCCCGAGCGCCGAGAGCGACTTGTTGATCGTCTTGGCTTCCTCGAGCTGCCGTCCGGACGCGCCGGTCTTGCGCACCATCTCCGAGCCCGCGAGGTCGACGAGGTAGAGCTTTCCGGCCTTCGTCGCCTGGTTCGCGAGATTGCGCTGGTAGAGCGTGACCATGAAGACGCTATGGCTGCGCGAGCTGCCTTCGTTCATGCCCGTCGCGGCCACCGCGCGGTTCGCGGCGCCGTCGCGCATGGTCGAGAGCAGCTCGTCATCGCTCGTGACGCAGACCTCGGTCATGCCCTCGACGAAGATGCCGCGTTGGAGGTCTTCACGCACCTGCAGGTTCACCTTGGACTTGTACGGGTCGAGCAGGTCGCGGATGCGCTCCATGTAGATCTCGATGTAGCTCACCTTGACGATGAACTCGATGTTCTCGTCTGCCGCCATCACGTTGCTGAAGATCTCGGTCGCCGTGCGCGGGATGATCCCGCGCAGCTCCGGGTCGTCGATCGACGCGCCCTCCATCGTGTACGTCTTGCCGGACGACGTCTGCCCGTACGCGAAGATCGTGGCGTTGTAGCCCGCCATGATGTCTGCAAGCGCGAGCGTCAGCTGCACGTCGCCAGCGTCACTACCATCACTCTCGCGTCGGCGCACCTTGCACCACGGGCCGCGCGACGCACTCGAAGACCGCGCGCTGGTCGTCGGCCTCGCTGAACACGTGGTCGTACGTGAACTTCTGCGGCGGCCCCTCGCCAGTCTGCACGCAGGAAGCGGGATGAGAGGTTGTTGGAGGCCACGGACGCCCGCTGAACAGCGCACCTTGAGCTCCAGCACGTCGCCGCTCACGACGTTCACGCTGCGCTTGGCGCCCGCGATCTGCAGCTCTTTGTTGTTGGCTGGACGCACGCGGCAGCACACGCGCACGTTGCCGGCGTCCGACTGCGTGCTCAGATTCGTGTTCAGATCCCATGAACAGCGCAGGTCGTCAGAGTCACAAGAGCGACAGTGAGAGAGAGAGAGAGAGAGAGAGAGTCTGGAAGTGGGCGACGTACGCCGGACGACAGCGGAGGTCCCTTCATGGCCGGCGTCGACGTCGCGTGTGGCAGCTTCTCAGTTCTCACTCGGCGCTCTTTTGGATACTGCAAGTGCCCAAACCTGCTACTTTTATCATGTCCGATTCAGATTTAGAACATCAAAAACAGCTTTGATTGCTCTAGATCGAATTTACAGATTTAGAGACATATCTAGACACGCTTTTAGACAACCGAACGCTCCGCTACGCGCGTGTCGTCATGATGAGCAGCACCGGCAGGTGCACGTCCGGCTCGTAGTCGTCGCGGCTCGCGGTATGTTCCAGGTGCAAGCGAGCCACGTCCGGATCGAACGCGTCACAGCGCTCAACGAGTAGTCCCTGGCGCTCTGCGACCGCGACAAAGCGCTCCATCGACCCGTTCCGGCTCGGCTGCAGCAGGAAGCAGCGACCCGTCGTCGGCCGCAGCAGCTTCTTGATCGTGTACGCGAGGTCGGCGTGGAACTCCTCGAAGAACAGGCAGTCGCTCGCGAGCAGCAGGTCGAACTCGTGGCACTCCGTCGCCGCGAACACCGCGTCGCGGTCCCAGCGCAGCAGCTTCGCAGTCACACGCGCGCCAGCGCTCTTGCTCGCGATCAGTGCGGCGTTCTCCGCCACGCACAGCTCCAGGTTCCCCACCGACTGCGGGTTGCCGTCCGTGATGTCGACGCGAGCGAATGGTGCTGGCGCATGCGCGAGCAGCCCGAGACTCGCGAGCCCGACCATGCCGCTGCCCAGCTCGCAGACACTGAGCGGCAGCTGGCCAGCAGCGCTGCCTCCCCGGCTCTGATACATCTTCTGGCACACGCCGTTCCGCAGCAGGTAAGCGAGCAGCAGCTGCTCCGACGGCCACGTGCGCACGTTGCCCGTGTTGTCCACGCCGCGGTTCACCTGGTGGCTCAGCAGCTCGGCGACCGTCACGCGCGCGCTCGCCTTCTTCTCGCGCACGCGCACTGCGACGGCGCTCGGTGTCCCCGGGGACATCGCGAGCTCGTACTCCAGCCACTCAAAGTTCTCGTCGTGCTGGTGCTGTTTCTGCTGCATGGATCTCGCGGTTTCGGTAGTCGCGGCGGCGGCGCAGCAGCAACGCACTGGGAACACGGGGAAGAACTCGGTCGAGACGGCGGACGCTGTGGTGATGCGCTCCGATGACGACGAAGCAGACGGTGTACGGGACAGCAGAGCGTTGCGCAGCGCGCGCCAGTGGCGCTTCGTGCTCTTCTCAGCGGCGGGCGGTGGTGTCTCGTCTGCTCCGGCTGTCAGTGCTGGCGGAGGTGGCGGTGGCTGTGCGGACGCAGTGGCGAGCGCCGCGCGCTGCTGCGGAGATCCGCACTGCGCGAGCGCTGTCATGTGGGTCTGTGATGGGTGGACCTCTTTTCTAGAACTGCCACATTTCAGAATCGGCGCCAAATAAACGTACTTTACCGAAAAGATAGTGTATATCCCGCACTTTAGAGGGTAGATTTCTCTGTTTACCAAAATCGCCATTTTGGATCTCGAAGGAACAACCTGGCACAGCAGCTCCCGCGCGTCACGATGGTGCTCGAAGCGACGATGATCTGGTGCGTCCCCCTGCCTCTTATCTCCCTCCCTAGCTTGCTCGCTCTCTGGAGAACTTGTCCGCTCGTCGAGAAGTGCTCTACGAGCCGCGCAGCACCCGCAAACACCTCGGACATCTTGGATCTGTTTCTCACGACCTTCCCTTCTCTATCTGTCTACGAGCGCAGTCTGGACAACTCGGAGTGGATGCGCAACGGCGACTACATCCCGTCGCGCCTGGAGGCGCAGCACGACGCCGCGAACCTGCTCTGCGGCACGAAGACGCAGTCGAACCCCGAGAGCACGGTCGGCGTGCTCACGATGGCGGGCAAGAGGTGCGCGCGTGTATGCTGCAGTCTGAAAGGCGATGCCCGCGAGCTCACTCTGTATGTGTATATGGCGCTGGGGGCTGCACCAGCGTCCAAGTGCTGGCGTCGCCGACGGAGAACATGGGGACGCTGCTGAACGCGGTGCACAGCGTCAAGATCGGCGGCGACCTCAAGCTCTCGAACGCGCTGCAGGTCGCGCAGCTCGCGCTCAAGCACAGGCGGACGAAAACGGGTGCGCGCTCGGCGTTGAGTAGTGATAGTGTTACAGAGGGGAGTCAGGTGCTCAAGCATGTGCTTGTGTGGCGTAGGCGGCCAGCGCGTGGTGGTGTTCGTGGGCTCTCCGATCACGGAAGACGACCGGACGCTCGTCAAGATCGGCAAGCTGCTCAAGAAGAACAACGTGCGTGGGGGTGGAGTCTTTGCCGTCGCCTCTGGCGCTGGAGACTTCGGTTCTCACTCTCATCTGATGCGGCAGATCGCGGTGGATGTCATCAGCATGGGCGAAGTGGACGCGAACGCCGCCAAGCTGCAGGTGTTCGTGGATGCCGCCAACAGCAACAACAACAGGTGCGTCTGAGCGAGCGGAAGTGGCGGCGCTGGAAGTACTGAATGTTGGGCTGACGACGGTGGTGGTGGTGCTCGTGCTTGTCCGCTATCAGCCACCTCGTCACAGTCCCCGCGGGCGTGCTCCCGTCGGACGTGCTCGTGTCGTCGCCGGTGCTCCATGGCGAGGACAGCCCGATGGTCACGAGCGGAGCTACTGCTGCTGGAGGCGCGGGAGGCGATGCGTTTGCGGAGTACGGCGGCATCGACCCGAGCCTGGACCCTGAGCTGGCGCTGGTGCGTGACGAGCCGACGTGCTCTGCGCTCTCCTTCGTGAGCATCTGAAGCCTCACATCATTGCTGTCGCTGCTGGTGGTGTAGGCGCTGCGCGTGTCGATGGAGGAAGAGCGCGCTCGCCAGGAAGCTGCGCAGAAGCGAGCAGCGGAGGAGGCTGCGGCTGCGGAGGCGGCTGCAGCTCCCGCTGCTGCTACTGCAACGGAGGAGGCGAAGCCAGCGTCCCCGAAGAAGACTGTGCGTCCCGCCGCCGTCTCTGCTGCTGCTGATGACAGTGTTGGTGGACGACATCGTTAACGACCGGCTGCGTGTTTAATCTTCTCACAGGAGGCGCCGAAGCCCGAGCCGAAGCAAGAAGCTGCTGCCGCGACGGGCGTTCCTCCCCCGGCGCCAGCGGCGGCGCCCGCGGCGGCATCGAACCTGCCGTTCATGGACCCGACGTTTGTGAACTCGCTGCTGTCGGGGCTGCCGGGCGTGGACCCGAACGACCCGAAGATTCAGGCGGCCATGGCGCAGATGAACAAGAAGGACGACAGCAAAGACGAGGAGAAGAAGGACGACAAGTAGGGGGGATGACGCGCCGCCAGCGTCAGTGGTGCGGCTGCTGCTGCTGCTGCTGCTGCTGCTGCTGCTGCTCGCCACCGCTTGCTTGCAGGAGAAGAGCAGAGGAGGAGAGAGGCAGGGTCGATGCACGGGCAGAGTCGACTAAGATCAGCGCTAATTTCGCTGCTGGTATCCTCCGTGTGTCCGCGTGTTGAGACCTTGTCGCCGATCTCGCGTAAGAACGCGCACTGGATGCGAGCGAGCGCTCTGCTATTCTCGAGCATGTGGCGAGCCTGAAGCCTCGAGCTTCGCTCGCTCGTCTGTCGTGGCCGACGCCGGGTCTCCCATGCTGCGTGCGTTGCGACGAGGAGCGTAGTCACACTGCATTCTGCGCTCTCGAGCACCAGTCTCCGCGTCGCCTCCCATCATCTCGCCGAACTACTTCCTAGCTAGCTAGCTTCTTCGCCAGCTCCCCCTCCTGCCTCCACCAAGCCACACCGCTCTCACCATGGTGCTCAGCATGTTCAACCGGAAGGACACGAGCGTGAGCGACGAGTCCAAGCACTTCATCAACTCGCTGCCGTCGACGTTCGTGAACCTCTTCCGCAAGCGCCGGCAGGTCCTGCCCGTCTGGACCTCGCACAAGTACTGCGCGATGATCAAGTCGACGTACTTGGTCTACTACCGCGTCTCGAAGACCGACGAGGCGGCGAGCCACCCGGACCGCACGCTCAAGTACCTGAACCTGCAGAACTGCACGATCAAGATGATCGACGACGACTCGGCCGGCTACGTCTTCTGCGTGACGCCCGAGAGCGGCAAGGGAGCGGTCTACTTCGCCGCCGACACGGAAAAAGACCGCGCCAAGTTCGCCGCGCAAGCTGCTGCAGTCCAGCGCCACGCGCTCTCGGTCAGCGACTTTGAGACGCTCAAGCTGCTCGGCAAAGGCCACTACGGACGCGTGATCCTCGCTCGAGGCGTCGCGGACAAGCAGCTGTACGCCGTGAAGGAGATGAAGCTGAGCCAGGTGAAGGCGAAGGTCGTGTACACAGAGCGGTCGGTCATGGAGTGGGCTGCCGACCACCCGTTCATCCTCGGCCTCGACTACGCCTTCGCGCGCGGCAAGTCGGTCTTCCTCGTGTCCAAGTTCATGCCCGGCGGCGACCTCTTCCTGCACATGCAGAACAACGGCGGCTGCTTCAACGAGGACGTCGTCCGGTTCTACGGCGCCGAGCTAGTGCTCGCGATCGAGCACCTGCACAACATGAGCATCATGCACCGCGACATCAAACCCGAGAACGTGCTGCTGGACACGGACGGCCACATCAAGCTCGCCGACATGGGACTCGCGAAGCGCCTCGAATCGCGCCACGGACGCACCAAGACCATGTGCGGCACCGACACGTACCTGCCGCCGGAGATGGTGGGACGCTACCCGGGCGGCCACGGTCTGCCCGTCGACTTGTGGCAGCTCGGCTGCATCCTCTTCGAGCTCTGCGCCGGGTACCCGCCGTTCTACATCCCGCAGTCGAGCCAGAAGAGCACGCACCAGCGGATCCTGTACCAGGCCGTGCGCTACCCGAACAACATCTCGAAGGACTTCAAGCACCTGCTCGTGGCGCTGCTCGACAAGAAGCAGGAGGACCGCCTGGGCTTCCACACGGGCATCGCCGAGGTGAAGCAGCACCCGTTCTTCCGCGGCGTGGACTGGGAGAAGGTGCTCAAGAAGCAGCTCCCGCCGCCTATCGCTCCCGGCCCTGCGGGCGACAACCTTGTCAACAACTTCGACCCGCAGTTCACGGAGCAGCCGCACCAGATCTACGTCTCGGAAGACCTCGTGAGTTGCTACGAGCGCGACTTCGCGGGCTTCGACTTTGTGCGCCAGCACCCAGCAGCAACAACGACGACGACGACCACCGGCGCAGCCGCTCGGGAGCGAGCCGGCGAGTCCGCGACGTACAGCAGCAGCACAAAGGTGACCGAGGACGACGAGAAGCCCGAGCTCGAACTCGAGCCCGAGACGATCAGCATCAAGATCTGATCAGATAGAGAGATAGCTAGGACACCTTAGTATGACGAACGGGATCACATGATGCTGCAGTCGCCGTCGTTCTTCGACTTCCGCCGGCCGTCGCTTCCTTGGGGCTGCTGCTGCTGCGGCTGGCGCTGTTGTTGTTGCTGCTGCTGCTGGTACGTCTGCTGGTCGTGCTGGCGCTTGCGCTCTTGGTAGAACCGCTCCGCCTGACGCTGCGCTTCGAGCTCTTCTTCTGAGATCAGGAGGCGCCCGTCCTCCGTGAAGGGGAGGACGTCGCTCGCGCCGCCAGCCGCGCCGTGATAGCTACCGCTCTCGGCCGCGAACTGAGACCCACTGCTGCTGTTTTGCATGCTGCTGATCTCTCCTCTGTTCTCGCTCTCCTCCTCCTCCGCTGCTGCTGCTTCGATCGCTGACACGGGCGGACGATTCACCGGACTCGGGTTCCTGCGAGGCGAGGAGCCAGGAGTCGACCTCTTCACCCGCGCCTCCTCCTCTTGCTGCAGCTGCAGAGCGAACAAATAGTCCGGGTCGTCGCATGCAGCAGCCTGCAAGCCCTGTTGGACAACGCCTCCCCCGTCTTGAGTTGCCTGCGCCTCAAGCGCTCGCTTCTTCTCCTGCTCCTGGCGAGTGAGGATGCTCTGCTGGTTCGTCTCCGAGACGTTCAGCGGCTGGAAGTTCGCATCGAAGTACTCCGTGTCGCCGTCGATCTCGTTCAAACGCTCCCAGACGACAGTCGGCTCATCGAGGTACCCGGCATCAGTGACGAGCAGGTACAGAGATCCATTGTGCTGCGAACAAACACAAGCACCACTTGCTTAGATGAGCGAGCGGAACAATGGACCACATGCGCGCTCTTTACTCACCTTGAACAGTGTCGAGAAGTGATTGTTGCGGAAGAAGACGCAGAGTTGGCGCTCGCGCACGCCTTCGTGGAGCTTCACGAGTCCGTAGTACGTCAGCTGGCTCGCGCTCAAGTTGAAGAACTCCTCCAGCACCGGCCCTTGGTCCAGCAACACCGTCGCGGTGCTCGTCGCGTCGGCGTCGCTGATGTGGCGCTCTCGCATCATCGTCTGAACGGTTTGCTTGGACGGACTCTTCTTCTGCGTCGGCGACGACAGCGACGACCGCGACGACGGCGTTGTCGGCGCTTCTGCTTCGATCATGTCGGTGTCGACCGTCAGGTTCGCGAAATCGCTCACGACAGGAACGAGCGGGGCGAGCTTCGTCTCCAGTTCGCTATCTGCGTCGACGTCAGTCGAACTTCCAGCAGCTCCTTCATCTGGTGGTGCTGGTGCTGAGGGCGATGACTCCTCCTCAGCAGCCGCGTCGTTCACTTCCGCTGCAGGCACTGCGGGTGCAGCAGTCTCCGACGACTCGTTCTCGCCCTCGGTCATCATCACGGAGCGGTACTCGACGAGGAGCGCCACGAGCTCATTGTACGACTTGTTCTGCACGACCTTCAGCTACAGGTGGCGAAGCAGCAGACAGCGACCCCAAAAACAACTGGTGAGAGGCTGGCGAGCCCTTCATCAGATTCAGGTCTCGACGCCACGCACCGTGTTGGCGTCCTGCGCGTCCAGCAGCCAGCCGTGCACGAGCGCGATGTCGAGCATGTCGAACACGGCGCACTCGACCGTGTACTCAAAGTCCGTGATCCTGCAGCCGCGCCGTCAGAACCCTCTCTCCACTCACTCCTCACTATCAGCGCAGCCAGCAAGGAAGGTCTCCTCACTTGTGGAAGCGCACGTTCACGTCGAGTCCGACGAGCAGACTCGGCAGCAGCGAAATGACGTCCTGCAGCGTCTTCTCGCGCGTGAGCTTCTCGAGCTCCGAGCTCCCGGGCACCTAAGCACGCTCTCTCGTCAACCCCCATCGGCGCCTTACACTCCCATACTATCTTCCATACTTAAAGAGAGACACGTAGACGCACGAGCGGGTTGGCATCCACGAGCCGGCGCTGCACGACGCGCAACAGATCGCGCGCGCTGATGAGTCCCGCGGGCGACACGAGGTCTGCGATCGCCAGGTGGCCGCGCAGCAGCAGCACGTTGCAGATCGCGAGCAGCGGACACGGGCCGTTGATGTTCTGGCAGATCACGGCCACGGGCTTGCCGAGGAACGCCACGTGCTTCACGGCGTACACGTCCACATCGTCCATGATCATGTATCGCGATTGCGACCTTGAAACGAAAAACAAGCCTGATCCTCGTACTTTGTCGGAGCTGGATTCCCTCGATTTTATCACTGCGGTGCCACGCACGAGCAAAGCCACTACTGACCTTGGCAAGGCGCAAGCATGGCGGAGGAGCGCAAGCCGCCGGTGGTGCGCGACCCGCGCATCCCCAAGTTCCCCGTCGTGTTCGCGGAGCCGACGTTCGCGCAGGTGCGTGACAACGTCAGCACCGACGACCTGCTGCAGTGGGCCGTGCTGGGCGCAGTGAGCTTCCCGGCCGGCTACATGGTTGGTGCGTAGCTCTTCGCCCCGACTTGGGAGGTCAATAGTGCTGTGCTGCAGGGGATGCTTTTGCGCCTCTAATTGCTGAGCTCTGCGGAGCGCGCGACTGCATCTACGAGCACTTGCTCGTGGGTTCTGGCGGCGTTGCGCTCTTGTGCGGAGGGTTGGGAGCAGCGGGGTGCTGATCGCACTTGCAACTGCGTGTGGCAGGCATGCAACTCGACAGGAAGCTCGCGCGGCCGGCGATGCTTTTCACGGGCATCATGGGCTGCATCGGCGGCGCGTTGTTGTCGTACCAGAACTCGGAGCTGCGACTCAAGGGCTTCGGCCGCAACGACGCGGAGGTCGCGCGCTATCTGTCACCAACGAAGGAGAGCGACGAGAGCGCCGCCGAGCAGTAGAGTGTATAGAGTTCAAGACAGTAGGCTCTGGACGAGATCGAGTAACGGAGAGACAAGAGATCGAGGTGTGCGAGCATCCGGAGCAAGGCTCTACGCAGATTGGATCGCACTTCATTTTGCATTCGTCTCAAAATGTGTTACTTCACGCTGAAGTGGATGGTAGCGTTCGAATGTACGACAGCAAATCTATTGTGGGATTCGAATCGACACCACTGGCTGGCAGCGCTTTTCAGCCAACCACATTTGACTCGGTTTGGCGCTCATTCCTACAAGACCACCCCTCAGGACACCATGGAGCACGTCGAGCAGGTACCCGCCCGCTTCCTGCGCTGATGGACGAGATCGTCGCCAGCAGCACCAACACCAGCAGCAGCAGCAGCAGCAGCAGCAGCAGCACCAGCAG
>JAASGA010000567.1:0-16494 GCA_023334105.1 Globisporangium nodosum
GAGGCCGGCGTAGATCGGCTTCTTGCGCTGCGCGAGCTTGGCCTTCATGGCGGAGAAGTCGTCCTTGTCATCGTACGCGGTCGGGAACGTCGGCGCGTTCGGGTCGCTCGCGCGCGCGGTCTGCTCCTCGGCGTACTGCTGCGTCATGTTTCAGGAGGTTGGTTGAGACTGGCACGTGGCGCTGAGTATCGAGCAGCGAAGTCGCTCAAGAGTGAGCGAAGGGCTTGAGTGCGTCGCTGCTGGATCGAAAGTACTGCTTGCTAGGAGGGAACAAGTCCTCGCCCCAGAGAACCCAGTGGTCTCGTTGTCGCGTCGTGTGGGCAGCGCGACTTCCCAGCAGCAGACCCGAGAGCACGCGTGCATCACACCGGCGGACCAAACCAGCGAACTGGTCTCGAGACTTGGT
The DNA here is from genome assembly GCA_023334105.1 of Globisporangium nodosum. Lineage (NCBI taxonomy): Eukaryota > Oomycota > Peronosporomycetes > Pythiales > Pythiaceae > Globisporangium > Globisporangium nodosum. Next base: position 407 of record JAASGA010000567.1, read on the forward strand.
TCCCTCCCGCGCGGTATCCACAACACCCTCGAGGTGTCGAGCATAGACTGCGCGCCGTACACCACTTTCGCGCGGCTTTCAAGGGACCCAGGCGCCGGGAGCAACTCTCATCGGCCTCTTACCCAGTCTGAGGTCCGAAGTCCGCTTGTTCTTGTCGAAAGCCTCGATCGAAGCTGCCTCGAGCCGCACTGGCCCTTGGTGATTCCCAAGTCCCGCGACTCCGTCCTGCAGCACGGCGGCCACCTTCGCTCTTTACGCACAGAATCAACGACACCGTTGCGTTCGAGTTGCCGAGGACACTGCAACCGGCTTGGTCGCCGTCAACTCGATGTCTCTCAGCCGCCATCGGTCTCCGATCCACCATCACATCGGAGGTCTCATAATCAAGTCAGTACATAATCACCACCACTCGATCCGCCATGAGCAGCTCCCCGCGCCGCCGCAACACGCGCTGGCCGCAGGCGCAGCTGCTGCCGCAGACGCAGTCGCTCGCCGGTCGCTTCTGGCGCCGCAGCGTGCTCGGCGGCATCTACTGCCTCTGGGTCTGCGGGCTGCTCGCCTTCGGCGGTCTCTACCTCTTCAGTATCGCCGCAGCGGTGCGCGCGCTCGCGGGGGAGCCCCTGCCGCCGCTCGCGGTGCTCTTCGGCGCGTTCGTGGCCGCGTACGAGGGGTACCGGTACCTGGCGCCGCCCGCGCCCTGGCAGTGGCTGCGCCGTGCGGTCCGCGACAAGTTCTGCTACTACCCGTACTTCCGCTTCAACACGTGTGTCTTCGAGGACGAACTGAGCTCCAAGCAGGATCAGCAAGACGCGGAGCCCGAGAGCGAGCCTACTAGTAGTACAGCGACCGAGGAGGACAACAGCCTCTCGTACACCTTCACACCCGCGCTCAAGGCGGGCGACAAGGCCATGTACGCGTTCCACCCGCACGGCATCCTCACCTGCGGCATGGCGCTCAACGGCGCGCACCACCTGCGCTTCGCCGAGACGGACGCGCGCTGGCTCGTGGCCGAGAACCTCTTCTGGTTCCCGGCGCTGCGCGACATGCTCAAGTGGCTCGAGTTCGACAACGTGAGCAAGCGCACGTTCGTGGGGCTCATGGCCCGCGGGCAGAACATCGGCTTCGTGCCCGGCGGCTTCGAGGAAGCCACGCTCTACGAGCGCGGCAAGCACCGCGTGTACCTCCGGAAGCGCCTCGGGTTCATCAAGCTCGCGCTCCAGTACGGCTACAAGATCTACCCGGCGTACACGTTCGGCGAGGAGCAGACGTTCCGCGCGTTCCCGTACCTGCTCGCGCTGCGCCTCAAGCTCAACGAATTCAAGGTGCCCGGCGCGGCGTTCATCGGCAGCCCGTTCTGCTTCTTCATGCCGCGCAGCGACGTCGACCTCATCACTGTCGTGGGCACGCCGCTGCAGCTGCCGCTGATCCGAGACCCGACACCGGACGACATCACGAAGTACCACGCGATTTACGTGCAGAAGCTGCAGGACCTGTTCGACAGGCACAAGGGCAAGTACGCTACGGACTCGGACGCGGAGCTCGAGGTCTTCTAGCGCGTCGTACAGGACAGCATTGAGTAGTGCGATGGCCCCGCTTACTTGTGCGGAGCGAACGCCGCAGTCAGTGACTGCAGTGCGTGAGCGCGATAGACAGACTTCCAGATCTTGAGCAGTCCCCAGTAGTCCTCGCGCGCCAGTCCGAGGTTCGTTGCCTGCTCGAGCGCGCGCTGGAAGCCCAAGCGTGTGATCTTCTGAGCCGCCAGGCGCTCGGCGATCCGCGTATCGCCGTTCGCCTCGGCAGCCGCGAGCAGGAGAAGCAGTCTGGTGCGTGGAGCTCGCTTCGACGTGGTCCCCGAGCCACTGGAAGCTCTCAACTCGCTGTCTTGTCCTCCATCGAGCGCGTTGGCAACAGCATCGCCATCGCTGCTGTCTGCTGTTGTTGCTGCTGCTGCCATCGACAGAGTTGCGTGGCCGCCGCTCCCGGAACTCACACTAGTTGGCGTCGCTCGCTGCTTCTCTGAGTCACTCGACAGCAGCGTTGACGTCTCGATGGCCGGGATGAAGATCTGCAGCCGCAGCTCTCGGCGCCGCGCCTCCGCCTCGGCTTGCTCGCGGTTCTTGCGTGCCTTGGCTCGGAGCGCAGGGTCGCTCCTCGCGCCAGGCTTCCGCGAAGCCGCGTCTCCTCCACTGCCGGGAGCGTGCGGTGTTCGGCTGCGAGCAGACCGCCTCCCGCTCGCAGCAGCGCGAGCCTTCGCACGAGCTTCGTCCACGAGCTTCTCGACGCCGAGCCTCAGCACGTTGGCCACGACTCCCGCCGCGACCGACTGCAGCGCGTGTCGCTCGGCATCGAGCTGCTGCTGCGTCTTGGGCCTGACGGGGAGCACGTGGACCTTGTAGAACTGCGACGGCGAGCGGTGCACGCTCTTCCAGTCGCGCACGCACCACCGCGACCTGGCACGCGCCTGGGCCGCGAACTCCTGCACCTGATTCTCGAGCTCGATCGCTCGCTGAGTGTGGGTGTGGATCTGGCGCAGGCGTTCGCGCACCATCGTGAACGAGAGTGTGCGCTCTTTGACGCGGAAGCGCACGAAACCCTCGACACTCGCGCCTTCTCTCTCGATCGAGACGCACGCGAGGCTCGTGTGCAGCATGCGCAGCAGCGGCCGCTTCTGCAGGAATCCGTGGCACTGCTCGAGCATCACAAGCACGTCCGACTTGGAAAAGAGCATGTCCGGGTGGAAGATTGGCGCTTGAGGATGAGGCGGTGGTGGTGATGCCATGTCGTGCTCGTCCGTGTCAACGTGGAGCTCCTGGGTATCTTGACTCTTCTCGCTCGATTTGACTTGCCTCTGCCTCGCGAGCCGCCGGAAGACGTGCTCGACGAGACTCAAGTCGAGCTTTAGCGCGTCGTCGGGGCTGCGCCACTCAATCTGGTCGTTGCAGCGCACCATCCGGAGCAGCACGAAGGGGAGGTCTTCGACGCAGGTCGTGCTGCGTCCTCCAGCCGACGAACAGTCACAAGACCTCTCGCGAAGTCGATGGTAGCCATGGAGCTGCTGCTGCTCGACACCACAGAGAAGGAAGGCGAAGACAACGAGCTCTACCACTACTGCTTCGCGCCGCGTTCGGCGGCACGATCCACGTGGCGAGCGCTACGCGGGGTGCTAGCAGCAGCAGTCGGGACCACCACGTCGGTCTGCGGCGAGGCTCTGCAGACCGCGCACTTCTTGTCCAGCGGTGCATTCGCCGCTGCTGTCAACGTCGGCAGGGAAGACAGCGGAGCTGCTGGCGTCGTGGGCTTCGTCAACCTCTCCGAAGTGCTCTATGTACTCGCGTTTCCAGCGTCCGCGAGCGTCCCGCTGTCTGTCGTCCGGGTGCGTCTCAAGCTGTTGTAGCTGCTGTCGTCGCACTCTTCCTGCAGTCGGTTGGCGAGCAGGACCTGACAGCGGAGCGAAGTTCTACACCCGCTCGAGCTGCGACCTCATGCTGAGCCTCTTTGGGTACCCGGACGCGAGGCTGAGCGAGTGGAGGCGTGGTGGTGACGCGAAGGAGGAGGCTGCGTGGAGAGAGCGCCTCGACACGTTCTTCGCGACAGTGTTCACCATCATCCGACAAGGTTCGTTCAGAACTGGTTCGCTCCGCCACTGTTGCCGAGGGTGCTCCTACTGACCTCGTTCACAGATCTCGCAGGAGGCACGCACCTCCAGTTCGCATTCGGCGGTCGAGTCCCAGCGACCAACTTCCCGCTGGACGCGGCGGTGTGTGGTGTCGTTGGAGTTCCTATCATGGATCCTCTCCCACTGGAGATGCTGACGAGGCTGCTGCCTTACACGCTTTGCAGATGGAGCTTGCAGCAATGGAGATCCTAGACTTGACGGCTGACGCAACGCTGCGCGAGGTGACGTTGCATCGACCGAGCCGGCGCTGCCACTCCTCTCACATCTCTCCTTCTCGCTGATTGTCACAGGCAGTGGTCGCTGGTCGGTGCATCCGATTCCGGTTGGTTCACCCATCACTCGAGCGCACTCGCTGCTAGCAGCTCTGTACTCAAGGCCCGTGCACTTGCGATCAGGAAGAGCGTGGCAGTCTCAACGATCCGACCCGACTTCCTACGACTGATCAACCAGTGGATGCTCCATCCTGCAGCCAAAGGGATCTTGGCTCAAGCAAGCTTCACCAGCACAACTGGTGCGCAGTGGCATCGTACTATCGTACTGCTCTGGACAAGCACCGTGTAGGAGTCGATGTCTGATTGGGTTTGCTACCGGCAGTTCTCGAGGGATGGAAGGTGTCGACGTTCGAGCTCCACGACTTTCGCTTCGCGCGGCACGGGTTCTACCCGAAGCGTCACACGCTACTGCTGCTCGAGCGGGACGATGTAAGAGTGCATGGCGCACTGACAAAGCTGACACGGCGATCATCTCTCACACCTCCGGATCCTCTCTGTGCGTCGAGCAGCTCCAGCTCGTGTACCTGATCCAGAAAGATCTCGACAGGGCAGACGTCGAGACGCCCATCAGCCGAGCGCTTGTGGGCTGTCTGGACTCACACGTGCTGAACCAACTCACCCAGACAGCATCTTCGCGACTGGGAGCGTATCTTGAGCTGACACAAGCTGCCAGAATCGCAACTTCCCAGTCGATACTGGAGAAGTGCCCGCATCAGCCAGCGCCTCGGTTCCTGAAGTACGTTGTGGTGCTCGACCTCTTTCGCGATACACTGCTGGGTGAGAGCTTCCAAGATACATGCTGCGACATCGAACGGGAATACGGAGAGCAGCCTGATGCGGCAGCGTTAGCAGCAGTGAAGGAGTCACACGCCGATATCTTCGCGCTCCTCGTCGACCGCATCGCCGCGTTCCAGCAACTATCGCCCTGCGAAGCCACACCAGTCACAAGAGCGACCAGCAGCAGCAGCAGTGACAACAACAAGGCAGATCTGCCGACCTGGGTCGCACCGGTGAAGCTCGACGTTGACGACATGAACACGCTCTTCTTGCATGAAGCAAACTCCGAGTCCGGCGCCGACATCTCGTCCGAGGACACGCATGTCTTCCCGCCGCCGGGTGAGTCGCTCTTCGGCGTGACAGAGCCGACCATCGAGCGGACGGAGAACCGACTCGTGTACCAAGATGCAGAGTCGTACGTCGTCTCGACAGCGGACGGCGGCAGCCAGCGACTCTGGGTCGTCGCGAACTACTACGAGACGATGCACTTGTTCGCAGTCTTTGACGCAGATCTCGTCACTCTCGAGGCGGTCGAGCGCGACATGGACTGCATCGGTGCGTTCGGGGGGTACGCAGATAGGTAGTCGGTAGCTCAGCGCGCGGCATCCATCCATCCCACCAACTCGAAGGTTGTAGTGAACAAGTGTGCAGTGGACATTCATCATCGATCCCCTCAGCAGCAACGACGGCCGTGGCGTGATCGTGCTGTTCCATGTGCATACGCGGGAAGCAGGAGGCTACGACAGGCGCCAGCGAAGATCCTCATCGAGATCCTCGAGCACTTGCGCGATGTCGCCGCGATCCGCACCGTCCTGGTCGCGTTGGGCGTCGAATCGACCGTTGAGGATGCGCTCGATCGTGCGCTCTGGAGACCGCGTGTGCATCAGGTCGGCATGGATCGACTCGGCCGAGTACTGCGGGAACACCTCCCACACATGCTGCACCATCTCTGGGGTCACAACGAACGCACTGCCGCCGCCGCCGTTCGCTCCGTCTCGGTGACGAACGATCTCGAACGAGAAGTTCGGGAACGGCACGTAGCGGGAGATGAACTCCGCTGCTCGCACACCAAGTGCATCACAACGTCAGCAACATACACATGCCGGCAACGACAGACAGGGAAGGTGCCCTCCCTCCAGAAACGTACTGCTGAAGCGGATCACTTCTTCAGTCTCGGACTCCGCGACACCAACAGCGTTCTCCGCCGCTCTTCCCAGATCACCAGCACCTTCATCGCGGAACTGTGCGTTCGCTCGTGTCTCGCCGAATGCTCGTGGTGAAGGAATGTCGACCGGTGGGAACGCTTGATCGAGAACCGGAGGCGCAGGCGGCGGCATCGTCGAGTCGGGCTTCTCAGGGTGCACGTGCTTCCGGCAAATCGGACAACGGAGGCTCGAGTTCGCTGCTCGCTGCGGAGCCGCAGTGCCCCCGGCGTCGAAGTCTAACGCATTGCCCATACGAGGAACAGGAGCGTCCAGTCCCGTGAACGCATCGCCAATCGATGCCTTCTGTAGACACTGGCGAAGACAGAACCGGTGGAAGAGATGCCCGCAGTGCAGCTTCTTCGCCTGCTTGTCCATGGGCTTGAGACAGATCACGCACACGTCGTCCGCAACGGCGTCGAGCTCCTCCTGCGTCGCGTCTGGAAACTGCCGGTCGAGATCCATCACTACCTGGTGGTACATCTTCACCTTCTTGAAGTTCTCGAGCACTTGGACGGTCGCGTTCTTGACGTTGATGATCAGGATGAAGTCGAGGAAGCTCACGCGGAACTGGTCGACGCTGATGATGTAGAGGTAGTAGAACACGAGCTGCGCCAGGTAGCACCCGCTCAGCGCCGTCTGCAGCACGAGCAAGTAGAACTCGCCCTTCTCCGACCCGAACTCCACGCTGCTGCCGACATCGAACACGTGGAACGCCACCTTCGTCCCGAGCTGCAGCGTTCGGATGAGCAGCAGCGACGCCTCGAACCAGGCAAAGTGCACGACAAGCGTCGAGAACACGCTCAGCAACGAGCACGCGGTCGCCAGGATCAGATCGAACGCGATGACACCGCCGAGCACAAGTGCCAGGCGGTGCAGGTCCTTCATCTGGGTCATCGGTCGCGTCAGCAGCTACACAGACGCAGTCAACTGGTCAGCACAGTGAAATGGCACATTCAATCACAGCACGGGAGACACACATGCTCAAAGCGCGCGCCGCAGAGCGACAGGATGCCGTGCAGGAACGCGACGGCCGAGAGCCACACAAGCAGCATCGCCATCTTGGTCTTCTGCCCAGAGCCGCCCATGGTGCTTGCGAGCAGCAGGCAGCGCATGAGCACGAAGTGAATGACTGTCTCTTTCGTTTGCTGCATCATCCAACACGAACGATATGGCAAAGCACCGACATGAGAAGGTCTGTCAGCGGTGCCAAAGCGGTCGGATCCGAACTGCATTTGCTGCCGACGTACCTGGATCTCGCTCGGTCGGATCGCGCCGAAACTCGCGTGCGCGACCGCGAGAAACACGTGGTACATCACGACCGAGTACAGGTGCATGACGATCTGGAACAGGGCTCGTCAGTTTTCCGCCAGGTCCATAGATTGCCACTCGACGCGCCACTGGGAGGACGCACCGCCGCGCTGACACGAGAGCGCATGAGCTCAGCTGTGAAGCCCGCGAGTGTCATGCCATCTGAGTCTGGTACGCTCTCTGATGCCACATCTGAGTCTGAGTCCGGGATCGACGGTGTCATCATCGTCATCGTCTCCGCTGTCACTGTGTCCGTGCTGTTCTCGAGCGCGAGCGCTGCTGCGCGAGGTAGCGGTCCGAGCAGCAGCCGCTGGTACGTGGACGCGAGCGCGATGGCCGTCGCCAGCACTGAGAGAAGCAGGTAGCGGCGGCCCGTGACGAGCGCCGCCACGCGCTGCAGCGGCGGCTCCATCCTTGCCCTTGCGCTTCTCCCGTCTGATTCCGAAATATTGCAAAGTGTGCTTCGAACACGTAATAGAGAAGAAAGCAAGTGGCACATATCCTCACTTTTATCACTATACCATATTTCTACTAACCAAGCGGCGCGAAGCAACTATGGACGAGATGGAGGCGCTCTACTTCCGCCTGCACGCGCAGCTGCTGCGCTGGCTGCAGCGGCTGCTAGCGCCCAAGGTGCTCTTACGTATGCTACCTTCAATGCCCTACCACCACTCACTCGCATGTTCTCTCTTTCTCTCGTAGAGCCGGCGTCGCCTCGAAGCGCTGCTCTTCGCGCTTGCCGCGCACCTGGTGCTGCTCGGTGCGCTGCTGCACCACAGCTTCGTCGGCGGTCGGTCGTCTGTCGACTGCCTGGGGCCGCTGCTGCCTCCGGCGCTGCGGGCGGTAGACGGGCCGCGCGACGTACTGCTGCGTGTGCAGATCGTCAGCACAGGCGACGTCATCTCTGCTGGTGCTGGTGCTGGTGGTGCTACGAGCGATGACGCAGACGATGCGGTCGTCGACGCGTCGTTCGTGTTCGCGACGCAGCGCGCGCTGCTGGCGCTAGTCGAGCTGCAGCCTCCGTTCGTCAGAATGACGAACGCGAGTGATGGTCAACAGCTCCCAACGCTGCGGCTGCCCCGCGAGAGTCCGTGCCTCGCGCTCGCGGGCGTCGGCGACAACGCGCTCTGGACGCTCTTCCGTGGCCACGTGCTTGGCTACGATACGATCGTCGCGAACCTGCTGGCGCGCTCGTTCGGCGCGCGCGGCTTCGTCTATCGCGAGGCGCAGCGCCGCACGACAGAACTGCGGCGCGGCGGCGCACTCGACCCGGACGACGCGGCCAAGAGCGTGCGTGAACTGGGAGGCCTGCGGCTCTTGTGGAGCTGGCTGGCGAGAGGAGGGGACGCTCACTGGATGCTCTGATGGCGCGGTGTCAGTGGCTGCTGCTCGCGGCGTTCAAGTTCAAGGTGGCGCACACGATCCTCTTCCTCTTCTTCATCCTCACAGCGCTCGTGGCGTTCGTGCTCACGGAGACGCAGAAGCGGATGGTCACGTTCGCAGGTGCATGCACTCTCGCTCTCTGCACGCGACTCTCGAAGGCTAACCGCCTCTCCTCTGCTCTTGAACTGTGTTCGTCAGCGCTCTTCCAGAACCGCTCGCACCTCCAGATCCCGTTCGCGAACCTCGTGCTCGTGTACTTCGCGCAGTCGCTCATGTTCGTCCCCGTGCTGGTGCGACGACCACATGCTTTGGGCTGAGAGGTTCTTGCTGGCTGCTGCTGCTAGCTGACTTGATCCGGCTGCGGCTGCGTCGTGGCAGGTCGGGATGCTCTTCTTCCTCTTCGAGCTCTACAAGGACCACTTCATGGCGTTCGCGGTTATGTCCCTCGTGTGGATCGGCGAGTCGTTCTCGGTCGTCAGCGTGCGCTCGCGCCTCGCACAGGTCTACTTCCCGCCGCTCTTCTTCTGCCTCTTCTCGGGCTTCCACCTCTACGTCTTCTGCTTCCCGCTCGGCTTCTCGTACGTGGCGTTCGTGACCGCGTCCGTGCTGCTCGTGCTGCTCATGCTCTTCTTCTGGAACAACTTTGAGATCCCGGCACTCCACCGCGGCGAAGTCTCTGCGCTGACGCCGCGGGAGCCGCTGCTGCTCTCGTACTGACGCCAAGGAGGACGAGTGGAGCAAGCAACACGCTTATTTATTGTACGAACAGGAAGTGACAGAGTTCGTCGGCGTTGTCTGCTGCTTGCCTGTGGGGCGTATCAGGCTGCCTTGAACAGCGTCACGACCCCAACGCACTCGACTGCCGCCGACCGAAGCCGCAGCAGTTTGGTCAGTTTGCAGACCTCCGAACGCTTGTGCGCTCCACTCGGTACTCAGGCTGCGGACCGGTCGAAGATCGTCTCGAGAAACTTGGCGATGTCGTCGTTCCCTAGAGCGAGAGAAGATCAGCGCATGAGATGACGGACAGAGACACGATGTCCCGACGAGTACGCAGCTGGAGGGTGGCTTACCGTGCTGTCGTGCGAGCTGGATGGGCGTCACTGCTGCCGGTGACTTTGAAGCTGAATTTACAGGCGCGTTGTGCTGCACGAGCACTCGCGCGACTTCCAGAGCCTGCTGCTGTCTGCTGCTTGGACTCATCGTGACGAGGTGCAGCGGCTGGAGTCCACTTCCATTGAACGCCTCCACCGCGTTCCCTCGCTGCGCAAGCGCTTTGAGCAGTGCCAATGCACTCGGACTGACTCCACTGCGACGAGCAGCATGGTAGCTCCACGCTCCATCGCTCTCGTCCTCGGAACACGCGCCACGCGCCGCGAAGTGCAGCAGCTGATTGCCAGTGTGTGCGTCAGTCTCACTGCAGTCGAAGCCGAGCGTCTCGAACGTATCGATCACAGCCAAGTGTCCTTGTTTCGCAGCATGATGGATCGGCAGGAGCCCTTCTGCATCCCTCAACCCAGCCAGCGAGTGCTCCACCATGCTCTTCTCGTTCGCGCCAACCTCCCGCCCGGCGCTGCTGCCACTCGCTCGAAGCAGCTTCTCGACGGCGAACGCGTTCCCAGTGATGCAAGCGGCGTGAAGCGGCGAGAGCAGTCGTGGCGGGTGCTGCTGCTGGAGGCACTCGGGGAGACTCGCGATGAGGAACTCGAGCATGGCGCTGCCGCCTTCGTCAGCGCTACCCGTGTTCACGTGGCTGCCCATGCTCACGATCGCCTCGTGCAGCAAGCCGCAGCCGTCCGCGTCCACGTGGATCCGCAAGATCTCCTGTCGAGTCTGAGCGATATCTTCCGCACTCCTCCCGTGCGTTCTCCCCACTTGGAACCGCAGCAGCAGCTCGAGGCACTCGACGCTGCCTGAGATCACCGCGTCGAAGAACGGCGATCGCCCCTCGCTGTCGAGCTTGTCAAGCGCAGTGCCACTGCTGTCTCGTCGCTTCTGCTGAAGCATTCGACTGACGAGGACAGCGACGCCCGCACGACACGCTTCGTGCAGCGGAGTTCGCAGCTCCTTCAGACTCTGCAGCCCGGCACTCGCGCCGACGTTGATGAGCGTCTTTGCCGGGTGGACGTGAGCGAACGCGGCCGCGTCGTGCAGTGGCGATCTGCCTTCGTCGTCCGTCGCAGTGACGAGCATGCTCGGCGTCACCACCACTCGACGGTTGAGCCACGTGCGGACGTGGAAGCCTCGTCGGATCGCTTCGTGGCAAACGCTTCGCTTCTTCGTGCCGACTGAGTGGCACGGGTTCGCCAGCGCGCACTCCGCGAGTAGCAGCTTCAGGACCGCCGGGGTGTTCAGCGCAGACTCGAGCGCACTTTCACCAGCAGAGTTCACATAGTGAACAGCCAGAGGCTCGCCAGCGCCTTCGCGTTGGACGAGGTACTTGACCATCGCGACGTTCCCTGCGCGACTTGCGATCATGAGCAGCGAGTCCCCATCGCCGGCCCTGTCGGTCGCGTTGATCGAGACCCCGAACTCCTCTACGAGGAACCGGACTCGCGCGATCTCGTCTGCTCGGCAGGCGTCCACCAGCTTCTGCTCGAGTTGAGGGTGTAGCTGCTGCTTGCTGGCGGCGCCACCGGATCGCGTCGCGGAGTTGACGAGCGCGCTGCTGGATCCGTCGCCGTCCTCCAGCTCCTGGGAGCTCCCTTGAGCGAACAGCGCGGCGCTGCCACTCGAGGACGAAGAGGTGACGCTGTCGAGCCACTTGCGCCGGATCTCGAGGAAGCACGGCTCGTGGCCGTGCAGGAGTGCGATGCGCCACGCAGTTCGCCGCTGCGCGTCCGCGACCGTCACGTCCGCGCCGTACTCGAGCAGCAGCCGCACGGCGTGGATGTTCCCGAGCTGCGCCGCGAGGTGCAGCGCGGTGAAGCCGACAAAGTCCTGCGCGTCGATCTTCACGTGCGGCAGCTTCGTCAGCACTGTCGTCATGGTCACGACGACCCGCTCCTCGCGCTCGCTCGCCATCCTCGCGCTCTCGAAGCGCGAACTCGTCAGCAGAAGTGCTTCGTGGAGTGCCGTGCGCTGAGTCCACGAGTCGCTCTCGCTCCCGGTGAAGATGTGTGGGAACAGCAGCGCCAGCTTGGCGACGATCGTAGCCATGCCGCTCCTTGCAGCGAGGAGCAGGAGAGACCGCTCTCGGGTGGAGCGCTTGTCCCCTCGAACGCTCGTGTGAGCCGCGCTCTCCTCGAACAGCGCCGACGTCGTCGCGAGTAGATACGACGCGACTTGCTCGTGGCCGTGCGCGATCGCGAGTTCGAGCGGCGACTCGCCTCGAGCGTTGACCGCGTAGATCACGCCGGGCGTGCTACTCGGCAGGATCTTCGGCACGACGTGCGTGACGATCCCCAAGTGTCCGTGCTTCGCGGCGAGATGCAGGATGTTGTTCCTCGTCGTGGGGCTCACGACTGCGATGTCGGCAGGCTGATCGTCGACGGAGCCGAAGCCATCGAGCAGGTCGATGACCGTCGAGACGTTCCCACGGCGCGCCTGGATCAGCAAGTCGGTCTCCTGCAGCACACGCTCGATCGCCGCGGCTCGGCGCGCCAAGAAGCCTCGCACGAGCCGCGTCGCGTGCAGCCCACAGCGCCACGCACGCTCGTGTGCTTGGAACGCGCGCTGGAAGCGGACAGCGTGACGCCCCAGGAAGCCTCGGAACACTCGCTGGATCGCCAGCGCACACGCCGTGCGGATCGAGCGCTCTTCGTTGATCCGAAGCTGCATCACATGAGCGCGACTCAGCCGTCCACGCGCGACCTTCTGCACCTGGATGGCCGCACAGTGCCGCTGCTCGTCTCGCCGACGCCGGTGCTGCAGCCTTCGAGCTTTCTCTGCGTGGAACCGTTGGAGCGCCCACTGCAGTCGCTGCGCGGCAAGCCATCGCTGACGGACGCAGATGCGTCGGACTCGCTGGCGCGCCTGGTAGCCTTGGAAGAGGCGCGTCAGCAGCACTGCAAGCGCTCGCTGCCGCTGCTCTGCCAGCCTCGCTCTCGCCTTTCGCGCACAGACTCTCGCCGCGCTGCATCGCCATGCTAGTTGGACGCGAGTCGCGCTCTTCGCGAGCAGCTCCTGAAATCGAAGAGACCGCTCTTTTGCAGCGAACCTGCGCGCACACCACCCCCGGAAGCGACGTTGGATCGTTGCAGCGGCGGCGTTCTGCGCCGCAAGCGCGCGTGCGCGTCGGTCTTTCTCCCCCGAGACGATCGCCGTGCCGCGCGTGACCCTGACGAGGTTGACGCGGATGCGCTTGCGCACCTGGAGCTTCGACTTGATCTCCCGGAACCGCTTTCGGAGCACGTACCCGCGACGCACGCGCTGGATCACGAGTGCCGCGTGCTGCTCGAGCTCGAAGCGGTCGCGGCGCTTCTGCTGCAGTCGCGTCATGAAGAGCTGCTTCTCGGAGGTGAGCGCGAGCGCCCGCCACTCGTTGAGTCGGCGCGTGTAGTCCCGATCGCCGGCGAGTGGGGAGTCGAGGAACGCAGAGGACCCGCCGAGTGCGAATGGGAACTCTGGATGCCGCGCGTGCGCCACGTCTTTCGCTGGTGTCTCACCCCACGCCACAGCGAGCTGCTTGCTCGTTGATCCGTTCGCTGATGGCATCGCTGCACCGCTGCTCGAGTGGTGGGCGTCGGAGCTTGTGTGTTGGTGCTGGCAGTAGGTCGAGAGGCGTGGGATCGGCCGGGCGGTCGTGACGACCGACACCACGTCGCTGTACGTGCAGCGCCGCGTGCCGAAGTACAGGCTCGGCGTCATCCCCATGGGCTCGTTCACGGCCACGATCCGCTCGTGGCGCTCTTGCTCCTGCCTCTCGACGTCCGTCAGACCATCTCGTCGATCCTAGAACAGAGAGAGAGAGCAGCTCGCACCTGACTGCGCAGCCACGCCGCCTTTTCCATACTCGCCGCGCTCATCCACAAGGCTCAACGCGTACTAGTAGCGTAGCACGCAGCACACTCCGCCTTCAAGAGAGTTCTACAAGGCTCCTGCATCCATGTCCGAGTCGATCGCTTGTGTCGTTTGGTAGTGCACAAAAACATGGCCTGAACTTGTGTTGTATACACCATAATTCACCACCCAAGTTCGCGTATCACACACAAATTTCATAGTCTGCTTCCTTTCATGACTCGCGTAGTAACCTCCTCACGCCGATGCGCTGCTGCTGCTCCTAGGGCCGAGACGATCCGGACGACGATGGCGATGGAGCCGCAAGACGCCGCTTCCGAGAGTGAGAGCGCCGTCAAGACAGGCGAACCGGGTCTGGCGCAAGCGCTGTCTCCGAGAAGCGAGAAAGATGACGACCCAGAGAGTCCCCAGACAAGGCGAAGACAAGACACGCATCTCGATCTCGACCTCGACCTAAGGAAGGACGAGGGCGGCGCAGAGAGCAACCAGGATCCGCTGGAGCTCTCGCTGCGAAACATGCTGCGTGCGCGCTGCTTTGTGGGCTTCGAGACCCGAACGATGACGTACTTGTACACGATGCAGCTCACGCACTCGAGCGTCGTGTCGACTGTCGTGACGCCCCGCGCGTTCAGCCTCAAGCGGCGACAGCAAGCGCTGCAGACGCCGCCGAGCAGCAGCAACGGCAGCAGTGTGGCCAACGCGAGGCGTTTCGAGGGCAGCAGGAACCAAGACAGTGCGTCTGGAGGATCGCTGGCAGGTCACGTGTACGGACAGCCATGCAACCCGAAGAAAGTGCGCAACCAGCAGAAGGGCAAGTACCAGGCACAGCTCCCAGCGTTCCGCCGCAGTCTACCGGCGCTGCCGATCCCCGTGGCACGGCTCAACCAGGAGCTCGTGCTGGAGCGCGACAAGTTCATGGCGCAGCTGAACAAGGAGCGAGAAGAGAAGATGCTGCTGGAGAACTGGGCAGCGACCAAGATCCAGGCGTGCTACCGCGGCTACAAGAGCCGCCCGCGTCTTGTCTCGTTCCAGTTCCGTCGGCAGCTCAACAGTCTGCGCGCGATCCGCCTCGACGTGCGTGTTGCGCGTGGGTCTCTTGGAAGCCCAGAGTGGCTGCTGCAGGAACTCCTACAGGTTGTGCTCACTTGGTGGCTCTGATGCGTGTGCACGCTGTACGCATGCAGCTCTCAGACATGCACGAAACTCTGAGGCAAACGGAGCCTGTCAGGGACACGGACGCGTCTCCTGTCTCCCCGTGGCGGCGAGGGGTGAATGACCGCGCAGTGCGGAAGGTTGAGGTGCGGACGCGGAAAGAGCGCGCCAGCAGCGCCGCGACGACCATCCAGGTGCGTGGGAGATAGTGGCTGTCAGTATGAGTGCTGGTTCTCAGTGCTGCATCTCGCAGGCTTGTGTCAAGAGGTTCCTCGCGCGCTTTGGGTACGCGCATCTACTCACAAGACACGACGATGAGCAGCGCCTTCGTGCGATCATCAGAGTTCAGGTGCGCTGCTGCTGCTACTGCTATGAGTGGGGATGTCGGAGACGCTATGCTGCAGCGGCTGCTCACATGCTACTGCGGGCGACTCGCGTGTTCTCCCTTGCCATGCGAACAGAGCGCCTTCCGCGGCTTCCGACTGCGCAACCGCATCCACCGTGTCGTGGCCAAGCTGCAGCTCGCCGCGGCGCTGCAGATCCAGAGCTTGATCCGGGGCATCCAGGCGCGGGAGCGCGTGTGCATCCTGCGCTTCGAGCGGAAGGCGGAGCGGCGGCGGCGCGCGGGTGAGCCGCTCCAGTTCACGCTGCCGAGCCGAGCGCGCACCTCCGCGGTCGTCAGTTCGCTGCGTCCTCTGTATGAACACCGCAAGTCTCGCGCGCGGCTCGAGTTCGGCAGCGCGAGCTGGCACGACGAGCAGCTATGTCTGCGGCTGCACAAGGTGGTCACGAAGCTGTGCGCGAACCAGGAGCTGCTGCAGCGCCGTATGCTCGCCGAGATGTTTGTGACGCCCAAGCGGCAGCGACGGCCGCGCGCGCTCAGTGGCAGAGCCACTCGCTCGCCGTCCTCGCGACGTCGGGAGCAGCTGGTGGTGGGGGTGTCGTCGCCGGTGGTTGTGGCGTCCGGTACGTCGTCTTCGCAGCGACTGGGCAGCGTCGGCAGCGTCGGCAGCAGCAGCAGCTCGACGAGAGTATCTGGGTCGCCTGTGCGCGCCTCTGTGAGTGGGAGGTAAGGTGATGTGGCGCCTGATCAGACAAACAAACAGCGAAGAGCTGTGAGAAGTTGACAAGGTCCTCGAGTTGGTAGAGAAAGGCAACATGTGGACACTTTTGCAACAAGTGAGAGAGGCGATCATGTGGACACGCTTGGCTGCGTTGTGTGCGTGCGTGTCGTCGTCAGAGCGCTGTCCTGGGATCTGTTGACCCATGTGAACTCCTCCTCCTGCGTGGAGAGGCTGCAGCGCAACGCGCGGTCGACAAGCGTTGGCTCTCACGAGACTCTCACGGTCGCTCCTGGCA
>JAASGA010000568.1:0-16472 GCA_023334105.1 Globisporangium nodosum
ACGGCGCTGCGAACATCTACCACAAGAACTTTGTGTTGCTGCGGTGAGTAGGTAGCATGATGTGGTGTGCCATCACCGCGGAGTCTCGAGATCCAGTCGCGTGGCGGGTCGCGGTGGGTATGGCCCAAGAGTTAAGGACTTAATGGCGTCAGTGCGTGCTGGTGGATTGCCAAGTTGGAGTCGAGTCGATGAGGTACACCACGTCCGGCAGATGCATCCAGTTGCAGGTGCTGGTGCTGACGAAGCGTCTGATTCCCTTCACCAAGGCTTAAAAGTCGCATTGTAGGTGCTGTAGATCCGGATTGCGGTAGTGCAAGGTACTGGTTCAGGGTGCTGATGCTGTCACCATGAGCTGGCCATATTGCTTGTCGGGTGCTGTGACGACATATCAGTCACTGACGAGCTGCTCTCCAACGAAGCACGGGCAGCGTCGATCTTCGCAGTGCGAACTCCAGCACTGAGAACTTGCTCGATCCATTTTGACGCTTGGTGACACCCGATTGACAGATTTGTCAAAACATGAGGTTTCAGACTCTCAAAATATCTCAAACTAACATCTGGTCCAATCTCGATTCTGATTGGCCAGCTTCTTTCAAATCCAATAATACTTTTTGTGTCCAACACATATATTTCCGTTGTGTCGCACACTTTGTTTGCATACAAACGCCAGGTCTACCTAATAATAACTCTTTCTCCAACACCTGGTTTATTTCACCCTATGGGTTCAACGCTGACGCAAATCATCACTTCCCAAACTGCCAGCTACTACACAGATACATAGAGCACGGTGACGATGTCGTCGTCGTCCTCCGGCAGCGGCTCGTCGCTGCTGCTCTCGCGATGCCTCGCGAGCATCGTGGCCACGGACACCGACTACGCGCTCTGCCTCATGAACTCGGGCATGTTCGCACTCGAGAGCCGCTCGCTCGCCACCGCCCCCGACTCGAACGCCGCCGCAGTCGTCGCGGCACTCGTGCAAGCCGGCAACCTCACGAGCACCGCGAGCGCCGGCACCTGCAACCTCCAGTGCACGGCGCCGACAATCTCGGCGTCCGCGTCCTGCTGCGACGCTGCGAGCCGCGTGAGCGCGTGCGACACGAACGTCGCGTCGCTCAGCTACTGCAAGCAGGTCATCGAGGAGGGCTTCGCGCTCGACAAGCAATGCGGGCTCTCGGCCGCGAATGTCGGGCTCATCGTCGCCTGCGTGCTGCTGGTGCTGCTTTTCGTCGCGCTCATGGTGCTCTCGCGCGTGTTCGCGCGCAAGCACCTGGCGACCAGTGGCGGCGCACTCGAGTCGCGCTTCGCGGTCGCCACGCTCTCCAAGGGCAAGGCGGCGATCGCGGCGTGGCGCCAGATCACCAACCTCGTCTGGAAGAACCTCGTGATCCGCCGCCGCCGGCCTGTCGCGTTCGTCATCGAGCAGTTTCTGCCCGTGCTGCTCGTCACAGGGCTCGTCTTCATCGCGAACCTCGACACACTCTTCGGGTCGAGCAGCAGCAGCAGCAGCAGCAGCGACGACGCGGACGACAACTCGGAGGCGGCAACGCTCACCACCACGATCTTCTGCACGGGACTCGCATCGCTGCAGGAGGACGAGATCGGCGCGCCGACCGACACGATGACGACGTTCTACTCGACCGGGCAGACGGTCATCGGTATGTTCCTGCTCATCAGCTACATCAAGTTCGTCTCGACGACGACGACGACGATGGTCATCGAGAAGGAGACGCGCGTCCGCGAGATCATGAAGATCATGGGCCTCTCGGACTTCACACTGCTCTTCTCGTGGCTCGTGACCAGCGCAGTGCTGTCGACGCCGCTCGCGTTCGCGATCGCCGCGGAGCTCAAGTTCGGCAAAGTGTTCCCGACTGCAGAGTACGCGACGCTGGTGTTCCTCTTTTGGGCGCTGAGCCTCTCGATCGTGAGCTTCAGCTACTTCATCACGCCGTTCTTCAACAAGTCGCGGACGGCGTCGATCGCGTCCGTGCTGCTGTGGCTCATCCTGTTCTTCCCGTTCTTCCAAGTACAGCCGAAGGACAACGCGCAGAAGTACGCGGCGGCACTGTCTCCTCCGACAGCGTTCGCGCTGGCAGTGGACGACCTCCTTCGACGAGCGCAGCTCGGCACGGGCTTCGCGTACTCGATCGCGATCGTCCAGAGTCCGATCACCGTGCCGAGCGCGAGCAAGATGAGCTGGTTCCTCGTGCTGGACTCCGTCTTGCTGTTCCTCTTGGGGTGGTACCTGGAGCAGGTGCTCCCACAGCAGTACGGCGTGCGCAAGCCGTGGAACTTCTTGTTCAAGCACGAGTACTGGACACCGGAGCGCCGTCGTCGCACAGTGTCCGATTCGTTCATGGTGGAGTCCCCGCGCAACGACTCGCCATCGCCTCGAACGAACAGCCCGTACGAGCCAGCTCCGGACTTTGTGCTCCAGCACCAAGTGTCCAGCGATGGCTCGGTCGTGATGATGAAAGAGGAGCCGCTTCTGGACAAGAGCATCGAGCCGGTGAGCAAAGCGCTGGCGATCCAAGAAAAGAAAGGGACGTGTCTGCAGATCCGCGGGCTCCGCAAAGTGTTCGCTGGAGACGACGAGGGCGAGAAGATTGCTGTGAGCAACCTCGACCTCACGATGTACTCGGGCCACATCACCGCGCTGCTTGGACACAACGGTGCGGGCAAGACGACGACCATCTCGATGCTCACAGGTCTCATCACGCCGACCTCGGGAGATGCAACGTTGTACGGACGATCGCTGCAGCACGAGTTCAATGAGCTGCGCCAGATCATGGGCATCTGTCCGCAGCACGATGTTCTGCTGAACGAGTTGACTGTGGAGGAGCACCTGCGCTTGTTCGGCACGATGAAGCACGTGTCCCCGTTCAAGCTGGAGGAAGAAGTGGAGAAGATGATCCGCGAGGTCGGACTGACTGAGAAGCGGAAGACGCGTTCGAAGGACCTCTCGGGCGGCCAGAAGCGCAAGCTGAGCGTCGCCATCGCCTTCATCGGCGACAGCAAGCTCGTGTTCCTGGATGAACCAACGTCGGGTATGGACCCGTACTCGCGCCGCTTTACGTGGAACCTGCTCCAGCGCAACCGCGAAGACCGCGTGATCGTGCTGACGACGCACTTTATGGACGAGGCCGACATCCTGGGCGATCGCATCGCGATCATGGCGGACGGCGAGCTCTGCTGCGCGGGCAGCTCTCTGTTCTTGAAGAACCGATACGGCGCGGGCTACAACTTGACGTTAATCAAGGGTCCGGGCTGCGAAGTGGAGGCGGTGAGCAGCTTTCTGCGGCAGTTCGTTCCGGAGGCGAGATGTCTGAGCAACTTCGGCTCGGAGGTGGTGTTCCAGCTGCCGTCGACGTCCTCTGGAGTATTCCCTCTCATGTTGCAGACGCTTGACTCGCGCATGCGTAACTTCCGAATCATGCAGTACGGAATCTCCGTGACGACGCTCGAGGAGGTGTTCCTGCGGATCGCGAGAGACCGCGAAGAGGGCACCGTGGCCGACATCGACAGCGTCAACCAACAGCGGAAGACGTCGGCGACGACTGCGTACTCACGACCAACATCGGGCACGATCACTTCCACCGCGACGTACAAGCCTGGATTCTGGATGCAGTACTCGGCGCTCCTGAAGAAGCGGTTGCGCATCACGAAGCGCGACCGCAAGAGTTTGACGAACGCGGTCATCATCCCGCTGCTGTTCTTGATCATCCTGGTGCTGCTCCCTGAGATCGACGTCGCGAACTTCTTGCCGAACGACTACACGTCAAGCATTGCGACGGAAGCCGAGCAAGCGAACTGCACGTCGGCGAACTTCACGATGGTGTCGTTTGACTCCCGAGCCCAGCAGCGGTGTTTGACGGGGACGTTCGACTACTGCGGCCTGGGAATCATCGACTGCGACGCGACCGCTTGCTGCAACAAGCTCAACGCGATCTCGCCCTACTACGCGTGCAACACTTGCACGCGCGATGTGAACGACCCGCTCCAGCCTGTGACGCCGTGCTACAACAGCAACTGCTTGGAGGGCGACGGTGCCAAGCTGCAGGTGACGCTGAACGGTTTCCTGGTGGCGATCGTCGTGATGCTGGCGTTCGCGTTCATTCCGGCAGCGGTCGTGGCGTTCATCGTGCGCGAGAAGAATCCGATCCAGAACGCGAAGATCCTGCAGCTGATTTGCGGAGCGAACATCTCTGCGTACTGGCTGTCGAGCTGGACGCACGACATCCTGCTCATCCTGGTGTCTGTTGCTGCCGCAGTGCTCATGGTGCCGTTCTCGAACCGCGCGCTGTCCGGTACGACGGAGGTGATAGGGATCGCCGCACTGGTGGGTTCGCACGCGCTCGCAGTGATCCCTCTGGCGTATCTCTTCTCGTTCCGCTTCGAGAAGCACGCAGTGGCGCAGACGTCGCTGCTCGTGTTCGCGCTGAGCACGGGCGGGTTGCTGAGCATCTTTTCGTTCCTGTGCCGGATCATCGACTTCGAGCTCGCGCCGAAAGTCCAAGACAGCATCACACTGTCGGAGCTGGACCGGAACTACCTCCGCTGGGTCTTCATGCTCTTCCCGGGCTACAGTCTGAACAACGGCATCTACGAGATCGCGTCGCGCAAGCTGAGTCGCGGCGCGCTGTTCGGTGACACATCGGAGGCGAAGCCGTCTTCGTTCTTCGGAATGTTCGAGGGACTCGGCAAGGACCCGAATTGCGTCACGTGCTGGGAGCAGAACGTCCCCGGCTGCTGCAACCGCGACGTGTTCGACCTGGACGTCGCTGGAGCTCCGGTGCTCTACTGCGTCTTTGAGGCGATCCTGTTCACGATCCTGGTCTTCGTTCTCGAGAACAGGGACATCTCGTGGCGTCCAGAGCAGCGCGGACAATCGCGCACGGCGATCGAGGATGACGATGTGAAGCGCGAGCGGCACAGAGTGGAGCATTCGTCTCCGACGTCTGCTGACAGCATCTTCATCCGCAACATGCGCCAGCAGTACGGCAAGGGAGGGAAGGTCGCTTTGGACGATCTGTGTCTGTCGATCCCGAAAGGAGAGTGCTTCGGGTACCTCGGAATCAACGGCGCGGGCAAGTCGACGACCATGAAGGTCTTGACGGGACAGATCGCGCCGACGAACGGGTATGTGTCGCTCAGCGGCTTTGACCTCTCGCGGCAGCGCGAGAAGGCGAGAACAGTGATCGGATACTGCCCTCAGTTCGACTCGCTGCACGATCTCCTGACGGTGAAGGAGCAACTGGAGCTGTACGCTCGGTTGAAGGGTATCCCAGCAGATCTCGTGCACTTGGCGGTGGACGAGAAGATCAAGGAGGTCGGTTTGACGGAGTACCAGGACAAGCTCACGCGCGGGCTGAGCGGCGGCAACAAGCGCAAAGTGTCGACTGCGATCGCGCTGATCGGCGCGCCGAAGATCATCTTCCTTGACGAGCCGTCGACTGGTGTCGACCCGAGCTCTCGGCGCAAGATGTGGGACGTGATCGCGGCGGTGTGCGCTCAGAAGGAGTCGTCGGTGGTGCTGACGACGCACAGCATGGAGGAGTGCGAGGCGCTGTGCACTCGCGTGGGCATCCTCGTGAGCGGCAAGCTCAAGTGTCTGGGGAGCGTGGAGCACCTGAAGCAGAAGTTCGGTCGCGGGTACACCGTCGAGGTGACGATCCGCGAGCCGGAGCCGAGGGCGGTGGCGCAGGTTTGCAGCGACGTGGAGCGCTTCCTCGGCGCTGGCAACTTCACTGCGAGCATCTCTCGTGACAGCGTCATGGGCGTGTGCTCGTCGCTGGGGATCGCAACACGCGGCCAGATGATCCTGAACGGAGACGGGAACGGCTGGGTGCTCGGAAGCTACTTGGAGACCACGGGGTCGATCCCCACCGACATCTTCGCGTCGTGGTGGCTGTCGGAGAACATGAGCGACGCGCTGCAGGCGTTCTTCCGCGCTGAGCTCGCGGGCAGCGAGCTGGTGGAGCACCAGGGCGACCACTTCCGCTTCCAGGTGCCGAAGCATTCGCTGCGACCGCACATGATCTTCGGGCTGCTCGAGGAGAACCGCGTGCGACTCCACGTGAACGAGTACGGCGTGAGCGAAACGTCGCTCGAGCACATCTTCAACAACATGGCAGCGCAGCAGGACGAGGAGCGCTTGGTCGCGAACGGCATCTACAGAGAGCTGCGTCCGAGCAGTATGCAGTCAGTGCGGTCGTACCACCGCTCCAACTCGCTCCGCAACTCCTCGTTCCTCGCCTGAGCTCCACTCAAGACACACACATGCGTTCCTGCGCCCCAACAGCAGCAGCAGCAGTGACCCCTGTAACTCTACAAACTCACATACACCACACGAACTCTTGAATCGCTTCCGCGCTTAGTACCCGAACTTGTCGTTCAGCTTCGTTCGACCGTCGCCAGTTTGGTCAGCAGGCGGCACCCACACGCGCTCGCCGCCTTCCAGCACGCTCGACTCGCCTTGGACAGCATCCGCATCACCCTTTCTGGTCGTCGAAGTGCTGCTGCGTCCTGCTCCAGTCGCGGCACTCGACGGAGCTCGGGACGGACCAAGCACTGGACCAGCCACTTTCCTCTTCTTCACTTGGCTGGCATCCGACTTCGTCAACGGCGAAGCAGAAGATGAACGCTTCGGGTCAGCGACGACAGACTTGCGCTCTGCAACCTCTGGCGCTTCTTCTGCCTCTGCCTTCGGCGACTCGGCAGGTCGCTTTGCAGGAACCGAAGTCCCGTTCGCCTTCGCAGCTTGAGCGCGGTCCGTGGCATCCTTCTTCTGCTCTTCGCTTTCCTCCTTCGTGGACTTCAGAACCGTAGGACATGACAGACTTGGTTGCTCGGACGACGCCTGCTTCAGCGATGTCTCGCTTGATGGTTGAGTGGACACGCGCGCCAGCGCTGGCGTCGCGATCGCTAGGAGCTGCTGCTGGCGCCGAAGCTCCGCCTCGACCTCCTGTCTTCTCGTGGCAATGGACGCCACCTGCGTCGTGTGGAGCTCCTTGGTCGTCGACGCCATGAACGAGTCGAGCGAGTCCACTTCTTCCTCCTCCTGCTGCTTCTGCTCGTGCACTTCAGCTGGCTGCGCGCTCACCGCGTCCTGCTCCCGCAAGATCTCTCGCAGCTCGCTCTCAAGAGCCTTGATAGTCGTCTGGATCGACTCGGCGGTCAACGCGCCACCACCCACGCTCTTCCTCGAGTCGGTGCTTGCTGGCGTCGACGAAGTCTTCAAGTCTCCAAACTGCTGCTTGCGCTCCTGGTGCTTGCGCTCGTTCGCCCTGGTGCGGTCGTAGAAGTCGTCCTCGTCGCTCTCGTAGCCATACATCGCCTCGTTCGCGCGCCTCTGTTGGCTCTTGTGACCCGCAGTCTCAGCACTGCTCTTGGTCTGCTGGCGCTGCGCGTTTTTGGCGTGGATGCGGTCCTCGATGTCCTCGATCTCCTTGCGCAGTGCCTGGATGCGCTGCTCGTTGCGCTCGAGCGTCTTCTCCTGACCCTCCGTGAGTCCCGTGAGCTGGTTCTGCTTCGCCTGAATCCGCGACTTCTCCAGCTTGAGGTTCTCCATCTTCTTGATGCGCGCCTGCAGCTGCTGGAAGAGCTTCTGGTCCTTGTCGTTCAGCTCGCTCTGCTTGATACTCGACGCGTACGGCGTGTCCTCGCTCTTGAGCTGCACGACACATACACAAGCTCGCGTCAGTGTCTTCCTATCCGCCATCCAGTGGCAGCCAGCCAACCAGTTCGCCACGTACGTTGCGCAAGTAGTCTGGCAGCTTCTCCTTCTCAACGTCGCCACCGTCGTCGTTCTCTTCGTCCTCGTCGTCTTCCTCCACCGCGTCTTCTCGGAAGCCCCAGGACGCACCGTCGTCGCGCTCCGCGTCTCTCTTCTGCTCCCGCCGCAGCGCCGCCTTCTTCTCCTGCCGCGTCGCCGACTGCTCTCCATACACCACCACCACCTTCGTCAGCAGCAAGCCCACTACCACAACACACACTCCCTCTCTCTCTCTCTCTCTCTCTCTCTCCACACCTTCTCGCGCAGCGCGCGCAGGTTGAGCGAGTCGTACTCGGCTGGCAGCAGCTCCTCCGGGCCGCATACGGCGTACAGGCGCGAGGACTCGCCGAACGCCAGCACGTCGCCGATGTGCAGGCGCACGAACTCCTTCGGCGCCACGCACCGCTTGTTCACGAACGAACCGTGCGTGCTGCCGAGGTCTATCAGGAAGAGCGCGCCCTGCGCGTCGAACTGCAACGCCGCGTGCACGCGCGACGCCGACGCATGCGCGAGCTCCAGGTCGCACGTCGGCGGTGGCAGACGGCCCGCCACGACGCAGCTGCGCCCCGGCGTCACGGGAAGCGCCACGCGCTCCAGCACCACGCCGCCCTTGATCACCTCTACGAAGATGCCGAACGTGTTCGCGCCGTCGGCGCCCCACTCAGGCGGAACGTACTCGGCCATCAGATCAGCTCGGCTTTGTATGCAATTATTGCTGTGATGACGAAAAATGGTGTACTGTTTCGGTAGTGACAGCAACACTGTCGAACAGCAGCTCCAGTGCACTACGAGCGCGTCCAAGGTGGCGAGGCGGCTGCTCTGCTTGCCAGCGAGCTCGCCAGAGTACTGCGAATCCTGAGGTCAGTCATAGCATCAGAGTATCCTCTGGTTGCACGGTGCTCCAGGGTGTTCTTAGTGATGCATCAGCTCTCGATTGATTGTCAAGAGTGGCGAAGAGGACGGAAACTGCACATACTCACCAGCGCTTGCTACCACTCAGCGGACCCACCCAAAGCGCCGAGAGGACTCGCCACAGATCGATGAAGCACACCGACTGCCACGCAGCAAGCTGCAGCGGATCGCCATTCGCCAAGTGCGCACCTTCGAGCGTGTCGGCGGCGCGCAGGAAGAGGAACAGGCCAGCAGGAGACTGTCCACGGTTCTCGAGTATCTCCAGTTTCTGGGTCACTCTCTCCAGATCACTGGGGGCGGCGACGGCTGCGCTGTCTCTGAAAGCCTTGAGCGTCTCGATCCAGGCTTGGTCACCTATCTCACATTCATCGCGCAGCGTCTTGTTATCCATCTCCAGTCTCTCCATTGCTCGTCCGAGCCACTTGCGCGCGCGCGCGCGGCGTTGTCGATGTCGGTGGGCTCGGAAGAAGCAGCAGAGCCACGAGTCCACGGATTCGTAGCGCAGATGTCCACTGCCGGGTCTGGGATCGGAAGCTCACGAACCTGGAAGCCGATGGCTTGCTCCTCATCCTCGTTCAGAAGTGCAAGATACTCGACGTCCAGCGCAGCGGTGCCGAAGCTCACTGCGTCCACGATCTCGCATCCGCTGTCTCGAGCTCGACGATCGTACTGCACCGCGACCGCAGCGAACGTGTTGTCGTCGCCAGCGCGACGCAGGAAGAACTTGATCAGAGCCACGACGCAAACGCTCGGAATGGATCGGAAGAAGTCCTTGCAGCGGCTGTGAGCGTCTTCAAAGCGGCGATTATCAGTGTCGATTTCGAACACCGCTTGTGGACGCACGCCGCGGCGGCTCACGTCTGCGGGCGGATGGAGCGGGTACGTCGAGAAGTCTGCCTGAACAAAGCCGCTGTCGACCAGCGAGGTGTCGATCCTCCGCAGCATCATGAAGGCATCTTTTGACACCACGTCTTGGATCAGCGACTTGAAGCTTTCGCAAGCAGCGGACTTCTCATAGGACACCCCAGACTGCACTATGTACACTCCATGGGGGAATCTTCGCCGATGCACGTGCAGCCGCTCTCGTCGTCGTCGTCGTCATCGATATCATCGGCACAGTTCCAGCTGCAGCTGGGGTTTGAACTGATGTGGTCGATGCCTTTGTTGGGGACTGGCGTTGCGTCGCGACTGAGACGCCCCTCGCTCTTGACTCCCTTGAAAACCATCCTTTCGCGCCACTCTCGTTGCGGAACGCGCGTCGCCACGAGCATCGGAGGCGCGTCTTCGTTCACGTCGAGTTGATAGAACGTCATCACAGCCTGGTCGAGCTGATCGAACGTCGGCATTCCAACCGCAGGTTCGTAGGCGGCGGCGGCAGCGGCATCTGGATCCATGCCGCTTGTTGTCTGTTCTGCGGTGGCGCCAGTTCTCAACTGATCGACTCGAGGCGTTGGTCTAGCACTCCTATTCCATCAACTGAACTAAACGAAAGATCGTAAGTTTGCCGTCGATGATCAGGACCCAAGCACAATGATTGGGACCTGGGCCGAAACGTCGAGAACTGCATCAGTGAGAGACCGCCACAAGAAACCTGGTTCAAACTGCCAGACCACTTGAACTATCAACCATCACGTGCTGGCGGCACATTCGTTTCAGCTGAGATCTGGTAGTCGATCGTATTGTCTAAGCAGTACAGAGGATCTTAGGTGTTGGCAGCACCGCGGTCGTTCTCGAACAAGTTGCGGCGAGGTGAACGCTTCTTCGGTGGAATCGCTGGCGAGGAGCGTCGGGTAGACCTGGAAGAAGCGAGAGGCTCGCTCGGGTCCACGTACGGTGCGTTTGACGACTTTGATGTGGACAAGTCGCCTGCGTGTGCGGAACAAGTGCGATCAGTATCGAATGACGCGAACAGTGTTTGGAGAACTACACTACTCGCACCTTGCTTGCTGTGTGGACTCGAGTGCGAGTGGCGTCCTTGACGGTGGTGACGATGAGGTGTTCGTGGATGACTTCGCTCGACTGCTAGCAGTTGCTGCTGCTTCGTCATACGATGGATCGCCTCCTCGGTGGCAATCAGTGCCTCTCTCTGACGAGCATCCAAGCACACACATGAGTATGCAAGATCACTCGGCTGACCGCGAGTAAGGGATGGCAAGCACGCACCATGTCGTCAACCTGCAAGGCAACGTCTTGATACTTCGCGTCGAGGTAGTTGCACTTCGCCCGCGTCGAGCGCACTTCCTGAGTGATCGAAGGGAGCACCGTGAACCATGCTGTCGTAACGACATTGAGCATCAGTAGCAGGAGTCCACACCTGCTCGAGCACCTCGATCTTCAGCTCCGAGTCCACACGCAGCCTCCGCTCTTTGTCCAACTCCCTCGAGAGCTGCACAGCATTGCCCACATCGCTCAGTCAGAACCGACAGCGCAACCAAAGCAAGCACACCAGAGATCCCACTCGCTGCCACTCGCCACTAACCTGCTCTATCCGCTTCGCGAGTTCGACACCGATGCTCAGCGACTTGTAGCATACTTGACTCAGCGTGACATCCGACGCCTCGTGCTCCACCACGCTGTTCGACGCGTAATGAAGCGCTGCTGGTGGAGCTTGTGTCAGACGATTGCGCTCCCGGTTCTCTTGTTTCGCAAAGCTCTCGTCTTCGACACTTTCTTCACTCGCTTCACTGCTGCTGTGGTGGTCGTCGTCGGATGCTCCTCTGCCAGACGCGTACTCGTCCTCACTCGCGAACCCTCGACTGCTCAACACCGATCTGTTCTGCTCCCCGTCCTCCGCCAGATCCAGTTGCTCTCTCTCCTCACTGTAGTCCTCTCGAAACGATACTTCAGACGCCGCTACTGACTGTTGCTGCAGCGCCTCGACCTGGTTCAGCGTCGCGGTCTCTGTCTCCAGCTCGAGCAGCATCCGCTCCAACACAGCCAGCTCTCCCTGCAGCCCTGCTGCATCCCCAACCACACGCTCAAGTTCCACGTCAGACACCCCGTACATACCATCAACAAGCAGTAGCAGTCGCCACACGCACCTCGCTGCGCGTCCTCGTCGTGATCCAGCTTGAACGACACGGTTGCGCCGCTCTTGCGCCGCCGCATCGAGTCCGACGAGCCCGGGCGGGTCCTGGCCGCCAACTCCGAGCGAGCGCTCTCTTCTTCGGTTCGCTGTGTTCTTTGTCCTTCGTATGTGGTGCTGGGACTTATCGCGGCGAACCCATTGAGGCTACGATCGATGGCGGACACCTGCTGAGAAAGTGGCGGAGGACGACGACGAGCAGGCGTGGCGGCGAAGTGCGCGGTGGAGAGCTGCTGGAGCTGGCGCTGCAGCTGCTGCTGCTCGCTGAGCCGGTACTGCGCGCCGTCTGTGAGGTAGCCGTTCCACACAGGTCGGCGGCGCGTCGTCGGCGTCACCGGCGTCGTCGCCTGCTGCTGCTGCTGCCTCCTGCGCATGGGCTGGCAGGTAGAGATGAGGGATGGGAGCTCTTCGATCTCAGGGTTTGATGACCAAGTAATAGACTTCTTCGATTGTATTCTATATGAGAGGAAAATGTGTGACGTGTGTGAGATTGCTACCTCCACATGGCGAAACGACACTGACGAGATCACAGGCGTCGAAGATGCTGGCGATGGACAAGACGTCCGAGAAGCTGCGCTCCAAGCACGTGCGCACGCTTGAGCTGCTACAGAAGACGCTCGACGAGAACGTCGAGCTGCGCGATCAGATCGGCCGTCTCAAGAAGGTGCGGGCCTCACATGAAGAGAGAGAGACAGTAAGGGCGTTTGTCATGCATACACTGGAAGTCGATGGCGTCGCTGAGCTTCAGACTTGCTGCTTGTCTGCTTTCACGCACAACTCGTTGGCACCTGAGCCTGCGCAGGGAACGCTGCATCTCGGTCAGGGACCAGAGACCCCGCGCTCGAACCGCGCGGCGGCGCTCGAAGATGAGATCGATCGTTTGAAGGTGGAGCACCGCGCCAAACTGCTCGAGGCGGAGGAAGCGAGCAAGGCGCGGCAAGATGAACTCGCACAGAGCGTCGAGCTGCTGCAGAAGAAGGCGCTGAAGCTCCAGAACCAGGTGTTGACGCTCGAGACGTCCCTTGTCCACGCGAAGGGCACACTCGCAGCGGAGAGAGACCGCTGGGAAGACGAGCGCGCGCAGCTTCTGAACGAAAACTCGCAGCTCCACGAACAAGTCGCTCGCTTGCGAGAACAGAGCGGCAACACCAGCAACACCAACCAGCGCACACTGCACCACTACGAGAGCGATCTGCAGCGTCTTCAAAATGAGCTTTCTGTGGTGTCGACACGAGAAGCGGAGGCGCAACAAGCATCACAGAGCGCAATGGACCACGCAGCACGACTCGAGAGCGAGGCAGACAAGCACATGCAAGACCTGACAAGCCACCGCGCTGAAATCGACTCTCTCAGTCGACAGATCGCCTGTGCGCGCGAGCGAGAAGCGGCGCTCGCACAAGAACTCGTGGGCTTCCGAGAGCGAAACAGCGAGCTGCAGAGCAAGCTGAGCCTGCTGCACCTCCAGTCGACGGCTTCGCAGCAACACCAGCAGCAGTTCGCTGAAGTGGCGAGCAAACTCAGTCGCGCGGAGGAGAAGAACGACGCCCTGAGTCGCGAGAACCGCACGCTCCTCGATCAGGTCACTCGCCTTCACGCTCAGTTGGCAGAGTACACCAAGACGAGCAGCCAGAGCACCAGCAGCGGCGGTACCTTCGCGGTGCACGTGGAACTCAAGCGCGAGAACCAGCAGCTCAAGGCGCAGGTCGAGGAGCTCAAGCAGCTGCAGAAGCGCTTCCTCACAACTGCCAAGAAGAAAACCATGAGCTTCCCTGCGATCTAGCGCTGTCCAGTCACGCGCACGCAGCTCCTTCCTCCCCACCAGCGAACCATGCACGCGCCAACAGCACCAACCGCGTCTCATTGTATTCGATCCGACAGCGTCAGTGCGGCGCAAAACTCTGCAGCAGCGAGACCGCGGCGCCTTAGTTGTCGAGCGAGCCGTACGAGTGGCCGGCAGGGTCGATCCGCCGGCGTGCCTCCGTGTCCACGAGCGGCTGGTACTCGGTCATGAACTCGCGGCGCACGCGCTCGCGGTCCTTCGGGTTCGGCGTGCGGCGCGCGATCTCGGCCGCCTTCATCGCGTTGCGCGTGATCAGCGGTGAGCTGGAGAGCGAGCTGGACGCCATGTCCAGCGTCGTGCGGATCGGCGTCAGCGACTCCTCGATCGGCTCCAGATACGCGAAGCCCGGCAGTTTGATCGTGCCGTTGTACACGGCCGTGCCAGCGAGCAGCGTGAACATTCCGGCGAGCTGCAGCCAGCTCCAGATCGTCCACGCCTCGCCGAACGCGCGGTGCGTGAACACGTAGAAGAGCAGCAAGTCGGTGCCCCAGACCGTGATCGGGCGGAAGTTGTCGAGGATCGCGTGCCAGATCGAGTTGAGCAGGTACGTCACGGACACGGCGAAGACGTTGTACGCGAGGATCACGACCACGTACACGACCGCGATGAGTTGGAGCAAGTCGCTGTTCTTGAGCATCTCGTACGCGTCGTCGAAGCGTTCATTCGAGCCCATGTCGCTGCCCGGGATGGAGTACGCGATCGGGTACACGACGAACGTCGTGAGCACGAGCCCCCAAACGCCTTCCATGCCGACGACCACGAGCGGCGGCGCCGAGTCGCCCTCGTCCATCAGCTTCTCCTCGAACACGTACTGGAACGCCTGCACGCCGCAGCTCAGCACGATCATGATGATGCCGAAGCCTGGGTGCGCGTCCTTGTTGTTCACCTGCGCGTCCGTGTCGCCGAAGCTCGTGGCGCCGACCATGAGCACCGCGAGCGTGTTGAGCGCGATGCCGATCCACATGTAGCCGCGCAGGCGGTCCTTGAGCACGAACACCTTGAGCAGCGCCACGAAGATGATCACCGTGCACTTCATGAGCTGGAACACGCTCACGGTCACATACAGCAGCCCGAGGTTCGCGAGGAAGGTCGCGAGCAGGTCGAACGCCGCCGGCAGCGCGAGCAGGAAGTACATCTTGCGCGGGATCTTGTATCGGTACTTCACTGCCAGGGGTGCCACACAGCACAGGAGAGCTCACTCAGTTGCCTGCCATCACAACATTGCTCTCCACCTCACCACCTCGCAGGGAACGTACTGCCGTTGCGAGCCGTCGCGCGCCACTTGCGCTCGACGTACCAGTGGTACCCCCACTGGATCGGCAGCGCGAAGACCATCGCGAAGAACATGAGCCACGTCTGGAAGATCGGCTTCTCGAACTTCTTGAGTTCGCCGTCGAGGCCGACCGAGTCGATGCCGTATAGGATCTGCGCACAGCGTTCGCTCAGTCAGTCAGTCCGACTCACTCGCGTGAACTGCAAGCTCCAGAGCAAGCGCACCTTGCCAGTTCTGCAGGCGTCCCGCCAGCCATTGCAGCAGCAGCAGCAGTGAGAGCGTTAGTCAGTCAATCAGTCCGACTCCGAAGCTGCGACCGTCGCCAAGACGACGCACAGTGTGGTGCCCGTGCCAGACACGAGGCCAAGGCCGAACACGATCGCTTCCTTCGAGCCGCACGACATGTTTGCTTGGCTGCTTGGAGACTGTGAGCTGGGCGCGTGCGAGTTGCGTGCACACGTGCGTGTGCGGCTGGATGGAAGATCCCGAGTGAGCCTCCTGATTTTCGATCTTGCCGCATTCGGAATGCGGCCATTTTACGCTTTTTACGCACAATGGAATGCGTAATTACGCATGAAGATAGCTTGGAGTTTGTATGCCCTGAGTTTTTTGCAAAATAAACACATGAAAAAATGAGATTGGAATCGAGATGAGGCAGAGTGCAAGAAGGACCCAAGGTCAAGCCAAGCTGTTCCTCCTGCTGCCAGCGAAGTCGTGTGGCGATAGGACGTAGCGAACACTATGAACAACACGGCAAGAAGTGGAGAGCTGGTGGCCGGCGCGCTCGAGCTCGTGTATGCACATGCGTGCGAGCACGGCGACGTCATGCTGATCGCTGTGCGACTGTCGCATTTCTGATCCTCCGTTCGGCTGCGCTCCACCAACCATTCTCAAGTGACGATCGTGCCGAGCGCCGAGCGAGGTGAGGTCGCGGTCAGCAGCACAAGATCGAACATGCGTCATCGATCTGCGTGGCATCGAGGTGGATCGGCTGGATCAACAAGAGTGCCGTTCGCTTGAACCGAATTCAGTGTTGGTGAAAAAATCGCTCCTTCGCCAGGAAAGCGACATCCAGAGGCATGCACCGGCATGCGACTCCGTTTCAGGGCACACTCCGCCGCATGCTCGACTGGTTCATGAGTCCGCCAACTTGCGTGAGCACGTCAACACGGAAACGAGTTTCATTTCGTCTCTCAAGGACGTCAGGCTGGCGCTCGGTTGCTTTGATTCTCTTTGATGGGCGTGCTGCTGCACTCTCTCGTGCCAGGTGCCGCCAGATCACTCCAAATTGCCCCTGAGAACAACCGCGTCGCTGAACCTCCCTGGTGCACTGCATTCAAGTGAACGGCATGGCTTTCGAGCAGAAATCCGCCGCTAGAGCCAAACAGCGAACTGCTCGTACTTCGGATCGCTCGTGCTGCTACTGGCGACGACGATACTGATCACCAAAGTCTCGCCCACCCACATGCGCAAGTTCAAACTCGAGTTCTACATCACATGCGTGTGCTCGCACGTGTACACCGCGAACGCTGTGATCTCCATGCGCCGCATCATCCAGCAGCAGACTGTCGGTGGCGACAGGTTCGCGAGC
>JAASGA010000569.1:0-16457 GCA_023334105.1 Globisporangium nodosum
CAGAAACCGCGTGGAGCGGTCGCTCGCCAAGCGCGACTCGGTCATTCTCGACGGCACAACGGACTTTGTGCGTTATCCGAACAACTTTGTGGCCGGACTGTACCTCGACCGGTTCCTCAGTCGTCCGGATCCGGAAGCCCTGACCAATCCAGCTCACAACCTCGAGCTTCTTTTCCAGCTGTGGCGCACGAAGTGGGATATACTCGTTACGCCAGACCTCCAGAATCCGACCGATGATATCCGAGGCATCGTAGACGAAGTAGAGAAACTGACGACAGCGATGACGCACATCTTGCGGGCGCCTCTCGACATCGACGAGTGTATCTCGAACAGTGAGATCCCGGACCAGATCGTGAAACTTACTCGCCACTGCAACGCGCACGGTGTGATGAACTTCTCGTACCGGTGCGTCTTGCGCCTCGCTCGTCGGCTACTCCAGTTCCCGGAGATGGTCTCTCGAGAGTTCTTGGAGCTACTTCTTTGCCGAATCACGATGCAGCACCCGGACATCCCACCGCTCTTGAAGCTGGTGCGCCGCATCCTCGAAGCTCGCACAGCTCCAGCAGCAGACGGATCCAGCAAACCGGAGCCGAGCTACCTCGTTCGAGACTTGAAGTTCTACCCGGAGATGGTCAAGTTCTTGGAGACGTTCGTGGAGAACAAGCCTGCCAGCGTCGACACCGTTGTGATCGGGAACGCCAATCGGATTCTGCGTATCGTGAAGAACGAGCGAGCGCGAGACGAGAGCTTCATCGCGTCTACTTTCATCGACCGAGCGAGCACGCGGTGGCACAACGCGACACTGACGGAGAGCCGCATGTCGTTCAAAAAAAAACGTCGCGACGAGGATGAGAAGAAGTCGCCGCCTGTCAGCAGCTTCGTCGCTGCTACGCTGGAGAACGGAAATGGCAACAAGATCGACGCGATTCCCGTGAGCGCAATGAGCTTCGACGTCGACAATGAGCGCGACTCGACTGCGACGTTCGACGGCAACGGGACGTTCGTGGTTGACGACGAGCGCGAGATGGAAACTGAGCGTGTGCAAGCGCCGCCGAAGAGCATCAACTTTGACGGAGAGAGGCTGGAGGTGACGGACGCGGTTGCTCCGCGAAGTTTCCGGTACAAAGGCAACGTGTCGAACCCGTCGCCTTTGCAGTCGCCGAAGATGCTCCGCCAGTCGACGCTGCGCGCAAATTACGAGCCTGCGCACACGGACTACCACGCTGCCAAAGCAGCCGAGTACAGTATCGACATCGACGAGCCGCCGAGCACTCGCCGCGGGAGTATGCCCGACATACGCGCAATTGAGCCGCCATCGACCGCGACGTCGCAGTTCAGCATCAACCAGAGCGACGTGCCGGCAAGCAGCGCCGGTCCTCCGAGTTCGGAGCGTCGGTACTCGCTGCTGGACTCGTGGCGCACACCGAGCACTGGGCAGTCGTCCAACTCGTCGCTGCTCTCGCTCACAATCTCGAGACGCGGGCGCCGCGCCACCGCGCTCTACAGCAAGAACAAGTCGCAGAACCCGCGCCGCTGGTTCCGCTGAGAGCGTGTCGTCGCCACACGTATCTTGCATTCTCTTGCGTTTGTACCTCTAAAGAATCGAACTTAATCGAGCTTGGCAAAGTTGAAGTTGAGACCATCACTCCTGCTGTCAATGCGCGGTTCGTTGCCATCTCTTTGCCACTCTCGCATTCCGCACACAGGTGACCAGCGATGAGCGCGCACGACGCCATCGAGCAGACCTCAGAGATGCGTCGCCTCTTCCCAGCGCACTTGCTGCCGTGCTTCGCGTTCCAGCGCATGAACCGCGTCCAGCAACAGGTGCTGCCGGCTGCGTTCACGTCCGAGGAGAACCTACTCGTCTGCGCGCCGACAGGTAATATGCTGATGTCTCGATGACTACACCACGTGTGGGAAATGGAAGACTCATAGCAAACGTGATCGCTTGCAAGGCTCGGGGAAGACGACTGTGTTCGAGGCGGCTTTCCTCCAAAACTATCAAAATCGTCGAGCTGCGGGATCGAAGGCGCTCTACATCGCGCCAACGAAGGCTCTACTGCAAGAAAGGTGGGCTGCGGTGCAAACTGGCTGGGAGCTGGCGTGACTCTGCTGAGCAATATTCCCTACACATTTCGTTTGTCAGGCTAAGAGATTGGCAATCTCGCTTTGGGAAGGCGACCCTGAGCATCAAGTTCGTCGACTGGTCAGGCGATGCAGACTCTGCCAGTGACGACGAAGCACAGGCCGCAGATGTTCTTCTGTGTACCACGGAAAAGGTTCGTTGATAGCGTCCTGTTGTGGCGGCTGAATGTGGTGCTCGATGTACGAATTTCTGACACAACGTTGCAGTGGGACGCAGTGACGAGGGCTCCTCCGATCGAGAAGGTGCGTTCGCTCCTGTGCTCACTGTAATAATCAGGCTACGCCCACTGACACAAATATGCACTGCGCAACAAAGAACTTCGCTCTATCGATAGGACTGCTACTCGTCGACGAGATCCACCAGATCGGAGACAGTTCCCGTGGAGCGACTCTGGAGAGCGTAATATGCCGGATGATGCGACTATCGGAGCTCTCGGAGACACATAAGCGCAGCAAGCACCCGATCGAAAAACTGTACGGATTGCCCTGCGGCGTGTTGCATCGATGTATATCGGTCGTTGCGACTCAATTGGATCACGGTCGTATCGAGTGTCAGGCGCATCGTCGGGCTGTCGGCTACGTTTTCGAACATCATGGACGTCGCCAGGTGGATTCGGTGCTCACGAGAGATGGTCTTTCAGGTGAGTTATGTGTGTGTTGGCATCGGGACTTTCCAGCTGGACACTGACGTTGTTTTGACATCTCATGGCAAGTTCGGGAATGAATACCGACCAGGTTCGAACTGCTGATCTGTCAAGCTTCGTCGAATATGATGGTACTGACATCGCTGCGATTGGACGCAGTACCGCTGACATGCCACGTAGTCGGCTACAATATGGGCCAGAACCCATTCCTCTTCGAACGGTGCGTCTACGTACATATGTTAGAGTGGTCAGCTTCCGGGCTGAAGCGTCATCACGAACGATGAAATCGTCACAGGGCGTTGGACAACAGTGTGTACGCTCACATCCAGAGACACTCGAGCGGGAAGCCGACTCTTGTTTTCTGCAACTCGAGAAATTCTGCGGTACATCTTGCCGAGTACGACATATGGGAAGATTGCCGTAGCTTTATGAACTCCGACTTTGGCTCATGGGATCATCACGATAGAGTCCTGTACACGCGCGCCGACGCAAGCGTAACGGTACTCGACACGACGAGGAAGCAGGTACACCGTTGTTGGATTCCTCTTATTGTTCAGGTCACATGGATCAACTAATCGATGGGACAGACTCTTGTTGCCGAGGCGGAAAAGGTATGCGAGGAAGTGATCATGCATTCACCGGACAAGGCGGCATGTTGACGTTGTTTGTTGCTTTCCAGCTTTCAGACAATCGAAGTTGGTTGGCCGGAATACGCTGCGGTGTAGGGTATCACCACGCCGCTCTCACTGCCGACGAAAGGTTGCGATGAGCTGGCGATTCAGAGACGCAACAAAACCCAAGTTGACGATGGCTGTGATCGCAGAAGAATCACCGAAGCAATGTTTCGCGAGGGACATCTACCGATCTTGTGGTATTTCTCCATATCACAAATCTGCTGGGAGGGGACGAGTTTCTCCATCACTGACTTTGGAAGTGATTCCAGTTGCACAAGTTCGCTTGCAGTCGGAGTCAACCTGGTGAGTGCATTCTTCATATCAGCCGCGACTCATGGACTGAAGTTGGATGCTGTGTCCAGCCAGCTCGGCTCGTCATCATCAAGTCGACACTGATGTATCAAGGATCAGCGGGATACGAGGAGCAAGACCCGCGCAACATCCTTCAGATGATCGGCAGAGCTGGACGACCAGGCTTCGACAGGTGTGACTCAACATCGATCGGTATCTGCATTAGAAGCTTGTGTTATGGCGGATTTGACGTGATCGATCCGTTTCAGATGCGGGGTTGCAGTGATCATGACCGCGCACAGCACTGTAGCCAAGTACGAGCAGCTCTGCAGGCAAGTCCGATTTCGTATCCATACACCAAGCGCGCTGTATGTCGATTCTAATGGTGTTCACTGCACAGCGGCCAGACAGCACTTCAGATCGAGAGTTGCCTGCAAACGCAACTGAATGAAAGCTTGAACTGCGAGATCGTGCTCAGATCAGGTATGGCAGTATTGATGCTGCAGAGCATTCACTTCCGCAAAGTGAAGTCTGACATTGCAACAGTGACAAGGACAAGCGAAGCTTGGAGTTGGGCAGAGGTAAGTGGATGCCCTAGCGAACCTCCTATCAACTCACCGTACACTGACAATCTGCGACAGGGTACATTCTTCGCAGCAAGTTCTGGTGATCGCGCAAATTCACGTGACCAAGTTCGCCGCCTCGTGAACGAAGCGTTGAAGATGCTGGAAGAAAGCAAGATGGTCGCGACCAGCGCCGAAACAGAGATGCTCAAGCCTACAAAGCTTGGCGTACTGATGAGTCAGCACCACCTGAAGCTTGACACGATGCGACGCGTCTCTCGGTTGGCACAAACGCCGTCAAGCATCTCGTACCTCTTGCAGACAATTGCAAGATGTCAAGAGGTCCAGCAGCACCCTCTGCGGCGAAGCGAGAAGAAGAGACTCAACCAACTCAACACTGACAAGATCCGATATCGCGTGAAGAGCACAGCAGCCAAGAACGCGGTCAACTCAACCGAAATGAAGAGCAACATACTCGTCCAAGCTGGCATCGGAGGGCTCCTGCAGCAAGACGACCCCTTCCACACAGAGATGCAGGAATGCCTCGAGAGCTCACAACGCGTTTTGCGAGGTCCGTTTTGGCTGGTTTGCTTTCGCTGTGCTTTGAACAAACCCCTTATCTGATCAATGTGCGCAGCTGTGGTCGAGTTGCTAGCGACAGAATCTCGCGGCGAAGCATTGGTGATCGCTTTCAACCTCTGGCGCTCCGTGAAATTGAGATCCTGGGACGAGTGTGGCGGCGTATCATGCTTGCATCAGATCGACGGCGTCGACACGCATACTACCGCGTCACTGGAGTTCACTGGGGTACGGACGCTTCGACAACTTGCAAGAGCAGAGCCCGAACGTCTCAAGCAGTGCATCGGCCGCGATCTCCGCTTCTGCTCAAGCTTGATCGAGAATGCTGCATCGATCACGGACTTTTCTGCATCGGTGGCGGTCCAAGATGGCAGTATCCGCATCGCTGTAATGAGCTCGAGACCACGTTTTCGAGGTGCACTCGAGAGACAAGATGGCACAATGCACTCATGTGCTCTGCTCGCGTGGACTCCTGATCAGTTACTCGCCTTCCGCGAAGGCTTACAAGAGGGGGCTGTGCTTGAAGTCCAGATCCCGAAGATGATGGACAAGAAGCGCCGAGTCGTCACCATTCAGCTATACCACGAACAATTCGCCGGGATGGATCAGCGCCTCGAAGTGCCCCTAGATCAAGGAGAGCAACAACGAGCTTGGTACGAAGATGAAGGCAAAACGTCGCCAACAGCTACCGACATCCCGGCGAGCGAAGCATTGCCCGAAGCTCTTGATGGCGAAAGCAACATGCTGAAGGCGATCAAGAAGCTGGAGCGACACCACAAGAGCGCAAAACAGCAAAGTATGTTCCAGTACCTTCGCTGTGTCCCAGATAGCGGCGAGGCAGCCATCCAACCGATCGTCGCTCGCAATCACCCCAGACTGAACGATGTCATCGGAAAGCATCCTGGTCGAAGTACCTCAGTTCAGCAACCCAAACACTTCATAACGGCACGAGATCCAGACACAGTCCACAGCGTTGCCTCTCAGCTGGTGGCAACAGACACAGGAAAATCGTGCAGAGATCGAGTTGACGACTGTCTCCCACTTCACGTTGTCCCGCCCGACGACCAGTTTGAAGTCGAGAACACCGCCACACGAGTCCAGGCGAAGCGACCGGAGTGCCACCAAGTCTCGCACAGAAAGCGCAAGGTCGAAGAGAACTTGTTTGCTCACTTCCGCTTCAAGAAGAAATCGACTGCACCGGAACGCAAGCTCGCGACTTCTGCAGCCCTCGGAGACAAGCCCAAGAAGCCCGTCAAAGACGATTCGTTTGCGTTGAGCGCGGCGCGTCCACAATGCTATCATTCCGCGAGTGCAAGGCCGAAAACTCAATCGACGAAGATCAGAGGTGGATCCACGCACTCCACGATACCCGCGCCAGTCAGCTCCATCAGCTCCAGCCCGTTCTTCGAAGCGTTCTTGCGAGAAAAGGTGAGAGGTTCATCTATGCTGCTGTCATGCTGTGTTGTTGAGGAATTCACGCATGGTACATCCGCAGCAAGGGTTCTTGGATGCTTCAACGCCTTCGAACCGCGAATACCGCTTCTCAACGCATTCGACCGTCGACGATCAGCTGATGCGCCGACACCGTCACCCATCTGATGACGCGGTGGTGGTCGAGAACGAAGTCTCCGTCGTTCCGGCCGATGTAGTACAGGACATTTCTCGAGGTGGGAGTTCATTTGATTCGGTATTCTTCTAACTTGAATGCACTTCAGCGTTCAGTGAAACGAGTCCGCCTTCTGTGAACAGTCGGTGCCCCTCGACGCTGCTCTCAAACCGCAGAGCGCAACTCGGTCGCTGCAGCCATGCGTAGCTGCGAGATCGTACCTGCTCTATTGCTTGTGCTGTCCTGCTGCTTCGCAGAGACTCTCGCAGCTAGCGCGCTGGACCGAGAGTTGTTCGCTGTTGCAGACGCGTTGTCTGCGGACCACGACAACCTCCAAGCGCCGTCGTCAAACTCGCTCTGTGGCGAACAAGTTCAGATGGAGACCGGGTTCCTGAACGGCTTGTACTACGTTTTCTACGAGTCCTCCTCTACGCGTGTAGGCGTGGGAGCCGACCTCAAGATCCCAGTTATCCTGTGGCTCTCGGGAGGCCCGGGGTGCTCCGGACTCGTTGGTGGTTTGTTCGAACTCGGCCCATGTATCTTTGACGACGAAGCAGACAGAGTGTCGTTCAACCCGTACGCTTGGACATCGCTCGCGCACGTGATATTCCTCGACCAGCCGAGAGGTACCGGTTTCAGCGATCCGGACAATGACAGCTCCTGGACCCACGCGGAGTCAACGCAATACATGGCGAGTTTCTTGGTGCAGTTCTTCGAGAACCACCCGGAGCTCGCGGCTCGCGACTTCTACATCTTCGGCGAGAGTTACGGCGGCCACTTCGTCCCGAACTTGGCGCAGCGTCTGCTCTCAACTGACCCTGAGCGATGGAAACCTGTCATGAAAGGAGTCGGGATCGGCAACGGACTCGTCTCACCTCAGGCGGTCGTGGATACGTACGTGGACTTCGCCAGCACGAACTCGTACGTTGGAGACTTGCTCGGGGAGAACGAGGATC
Source organism: Globisporangium nodosum (assembly GCA_023334105.1). NCBI lineage: Eukaryota > Oomycota > Peronosporomycetes > Pythiales > Pythiaceae > Globisporangium > Globisporangium nodosum. Next base: position 7,459 of record JAASGA010000569.1, read on the forward strand.
TGCTTCGCCAACGAGCGGCACAGTTCGCACTGGCGGTTCGGGAGTGCGAGTCAGCTACAAATGATCGAACTCGCCAACGATCGCTGCGAACGAACTCCGCTAAGGATTGCGAAGACGCAGTAGACTATTATGACAGCTTCTCGGGCATCGCTGATGCTGCAATTGCCAGCGCCGGTCGAAACGTGTACGACGTGCGTCGTCTGTGCCACGTTGACGACCGCATCGGACTTTGCTATCGGTTCTCGCGCCTGGAGGATTTCGTCAACCAGCCAAAGGTGCTCGCGTACTTTGGAGCCTCGAGGCGCAGGTGGACACTGTGCAACGACAGAACCTACGCCAGCCTTCGGAGAGTGGATTTCATCGAGGAGAGCGAGTCTGGCGTCGCGTACCTGCTGGAGCAAGGCGTGCGCGTCCTCGTGTACGGCGGAGACGCGGACAGTGTCGTGAACTGGAAGAGTCAGGACGTATGGACGCGTCGACTCAAGTGGAGTCGCCAGAAGGAGTTCAACGCTGCTCCAGTCGAGTCGTTTCGCATGAGCGCAAAGCCAGTGGGGCTGGTACGAAGCGCGCACGGGCTGAGCTTCATGAAGGTCTTTGAGGCTGGCCACGTACGTCCAGGAACCTCCTATCTGTCTCTGCTGCTCCGTTCTTGTGGTAGCCACACGCACAGCCACTCACATGATTGTATGTGCCTCTCTTGGATTTGCGTAGATGGTTCCTCGCGACCAACCGCGTGTGGCGCTCGAAATGGTGCGCCGGTTCCTTCTCGACGACGCGGCGAGCTGCATGTTCACGTAGGACGGACGGAGACGAAAGCACTCGGTTGAACAAGGCACGCAACGTTTAAGTTAATCGGAGGCTGCCGCGCAGCGAGTCAAAGAGCTTCACTTGGTCGCCCTCTCTCTCTCTCTCTCACTCTCACTCTTCCGTCTACGCGCTCGAGCCCTCGTTGCAGGTCCAGCAGAGCACGCGGTCGAACTGTTCGTCGCAGCTGCACACAACCGACACACAAACAGCAGCAGGAGTCAGCACGTGACCACCCCGTTACCCACGTCACTCGAGTGTCAGGCAAGACGTACTTGAGCGTGGAGCAGAGCGAGCAGAACTGGCTGAGGCAGCTCTCGCAGTCGCGACGGCAGCACGCGCCCATGAGCTTCTCGCAGTACGAACAGCGGTCGACAGCAGGCGGCGCATTCTGGTGTCGCTTCCCCGCCTCGCACACGACGCAGCAGGCGCTGCTGGCGGCGGGGAGCATCGCCATCGCCTGCATCTGGGAGCTGTGCTTCTTCATGCGCGCGCTCGTGACCGCCGCCGACATCATGCGGCTCATCGCGTCTGGTAGAGAGAAGTGCAGAGGCACCGATGAGCGCCCCGCAGCTGGTTTACATGCCAACCACCTCTTTGTCACGCACCGATGGGCACCGAGCGGTCGCGGAAGCGCTTCATCGGCGCGGGCTTCGAGCGCGGGTGCGGCGCCGCGGTGCCAGCGAAGAGCGGCGGCTGCTTCCAGGGCGAGATCGCGAGCTGCGGCGTTTGGAACGACGGGTGCACGGGCGAGAAGGCGCCGGGGAAGCACGGCGTGTCGCAGTCGTCGTCGCCGCGTCCGCGCTTCATGGCAGTCTGGTTGGGCGATGTCGAGGTGATGGACGGAGGTCTGCTCGTGCCGAGGTGACTTGGGAACTAACTGGGCTTCGACCGCCCGCCAAAAAAACAAGGCAAAAGGAGATAGTGAAGAAAGTAAGGATGCTAACTTTTTGGCGGGAAAGACGTGCAGATATCAATGGCGACGTGAAAATACTAATTTCGTGAAAAGTATCTATATTTCGTGAAAAGCCAGCTTTAGTGACATCGAAGAGCAACATTAGTGACGCCAGCTGCACCCCACAACACAACACAGTTAGCTTTGCCCATCAACCACCAAGCACCAGCGATTCGACTCCAGGATACGTACATCTTGATCTTGCGGTCCTTGCTGCCGGACGCCACCTTGTCACCATTCGGACTCCAGTCGAGCGCGTACACCTCGTCCTCGTGGCCCGAGAGCGTCGCCTTGGCGTTCTTCGGGTCCGCGAGCTCCCAGACCTTCACGGTCGAGTCCTTGCTCGCGCTCACGATCAGCCGCGAGTCGCTCGACCAGCACACCTGGTACACCGCGCCGACGTGCCCGTTCAGCGTCGCGACGAACTTGCCGGTCTGCCCGTTCCAGATCTTCACCTTCTTGTCGAACGACGCGCTCGCAAAGTACCGGCCGTCGGGTGAGAAGCACAAGTGGTTCACCGGCTGCACGTGGCCGGTCAGGCGCTCCAGCGGCTTCTTGCTCTCCGACGGCTCCCAGAAGAACAGCGTGAAGTCGTCCGAGCCCGACACGAGCCGCTCCGGCTGGTTCTTGCGCACCTCCTGGTAGCGAGCGAGCGCTGCCTGCTGCATCTCCTCGCGTGAAGCGAAGGATTTGCTAGAGTGTCCGAACGGTCCCGACCGGCACACATAGTCCACGTTCAGCGCCAGCGTGTTGATGCGGTGACCGTGACCCACAAGCGTGCGCACGAGCTTGCCCACGTGCTCACCCTCCATGGCCCACACCTTGATCGTGCGGTCGCGCGATGCACTGTACAGCAGCCCCTCGCCGCCCCACTTGATGCACTCCACCGAGTCCGTGTGGCCGGACAGCGACGCCACCTGCCGCCCTGTGCGCGCGTTCCACACCTTGATGCTGCCGTCCTTGGACGCGCTTGCGAACTGCTCGCAGCTCGCATTGCGGTGCATCGGCTCCCACGTGAGCGAGTTCACCCACTGCCTGTGCCCCTTCATCGGTTGCCCGATCTGCTTGCCCGTCGTGGGGTCCCAGATGCGGATCTCGCCGTTGCGGTCCGCCGACGCGAAGCGTTCACCGTCCGGCGACCACGCTGTGCACAGCACGTGGTGCTTGTGTCCTCGGCCCGTGTACTTGGGCATCGACGTGTTGGTGTCCCAGAATCGCACGGTCGCATCACCACCGCCGCTCGCTAGCTTCTTGCCGTCCGGACTGAAGCTCACGTGCAGAATGGCCTCCGAGTGGCCCTGCAGCGTGTCGCTGCATCGCGTGACCGGTCGGACGCGGAACACCGCGAGCGGCTGGAACGTGATCGTCAGCGCAGTCTCGGTCGAGAGTTTCTGTGACGCAGTTGGATCGGACAGATAGGACGGGCAGAGTGCGTCAGCACACCGAGCAAACGCGGAGGTATCTCGAACGTACAGCGAGCACATGCATCATAACTCGACACAGACGTACCAGCTCTTCCACTGTGGCTTGCAGCGACTTTGTGATCTCGGTCTCGCCGACGAAGAGCGAGTACGGCACCTTGTTCTTCCCGTTCTGTAGAGCAAAGCACGACCAGCTATGAGCACCTTCGCGCTCAGGCTCCCAGCCACCGCCTACCAACAGCGCACCTGAAGCAACTCGTTCACGAGGATCTCCATCTGGTTCACGTTCGAGCTCAGCGGGATGTCGAGCTGCGGACCTACGTTCGTTCCCTGCAGAAACCGCCCGGCCGCACACGCGCTCAGTCAGCACGCTAGCAAACACGCCACCTCCGTCCGATCGAGCGCCTTACATCCTCGCTCTGGAACTGCGCGATGATGGACATGGGCATGTCCTCCTCGTCGCTCTCCGTCGCATCGTCCGCGTCGCTCTGCTGGCCACCACGCGCTGCCTCGTCCTCCGAGTAGATGGCGGCAGCTGCTCCTTCGTCGCTCTCCACGCGCTGCTTCTTCGTCGCGGGTGCCATCGTCGTGCTCGAAGGTAGCTCCTGGTGCTCGGCTGTACCCTTTTGAAATGCCTGTCAAACAGTTTTGGTTGGTGGAGACGATTTGCCTGGATTATGTCACTATGAGCATCAGTGCGCTCAAAGCAAGACGAGGACCACAGTGCAGTTGGTGAAGCAACCGCTTGGTGAAGCAACCGCAGAGCTGTAGGAACAGTATGCTGCATTGACAGGATGGATGGGCTGGTATATCGGGACGAGCTTCAGCCAGCAGGGGGCGAGCAGGAACCACCCGCGATCCTCCACACCAACACACAGGAAGTATTCTTCTCAACCGGCCTTGTACACCATCACCGCCTTCTCGTTGAAGTAGAAGAAGACAAAGTTGCGCGTCACGTGCGTCACGTACGAGCCGAAGTTGCGGCCGATGCAGACAACCCAGTGCGGCTCCCAGAGATCGTCCATGTGCGCCTTGATCTCCTCGCAGACCTGCCATCTCAACAGGTTCCGTCAGATCTCGTTTCCAGCTACAGCAGTACACCACTCGAAGCCACAAGTATCGATAGCGCCAACAGCGCCAGCAGCGCACCGTGAGTCCCTGTTTCTCCCACTCCTCTGTGTCGAACTTGGCGAGTCGCGTCGTGACGTGCTTGATCGCGTCCTCCAACACGTCGTCCTCCATATCGCACGGCATCTTCACCTTCGCGCCCCACATGTGCCGCCAGCTCGGAGCTTCGCCCATCGTCGCGCTCGTGCGTGTGCTGGCTGCTTGGAGCGCTTGGTGCCACTCGAGCTCAAGGTGCTTGGTATCTGGTGGCGAATTCGAGAGTTGGCGTCTCTTCGAGTCAGGGACTCAAAACGACGCGTGCTCGATAGTCGCTCCGCTCGGGATGGGCCGAGGTGGCATTGGCGCCGTGGCGGCGCCTGCGTCGCGTGCTACAGCGTACGAACACCTCGCGGTGCGTGCGCGTCCGGCGGTTCGCCGAGCGCATTTCACTGATCCGCAGTACCGGGAGCCGATTCGCAGGTCGAGGAGCAGCGCCGCGAGTGGGAGCGCTCGAAGGAAGAGCTGAGTGCTGCGAAGCGCCAGGTCGCCGAGCAGGTCTCGACGTAGCTGCTCGATGCGCATGAGAGGCTTGTGCTGCAGCGCAAATGCTCATTCCGGTGTATGGATCTGTGCTAGGACGGGTGCATTCTGCAGCTCAAGACCCAAGTACGCAAGCTCCAGGAGGCACTCCAGAAGAAGGATCGAGACGTGCGTGACGTGGCCATGCGGTGCAGATTTCATAAAGCCGTCGTACATATGCTAAGCTTGCTTGGCGGTGTCTGTGTGTGAACTCTATGCAGCTCCAGTCGGTGTTCGCACTGCTCCGCGCTCCTCAAGATGCAGAGCTCACGAAGAAGCGCAAGCAGGATCTCATCGACCGCCTCGTGATGGAGAACCAGCAACGCGTAAGGCAGGACGATGTCGTCATTTGTTTGTACCATCGCCCTGGTGAGCGTTCTGATCAGTACGACATGCGCGCAGGTAGCGAGTGCAGAGGCGATCGCGGAGGCACGGAAGAAAGAGCTCGACAGACTCAAGTTCAGCAGGTGCTGTATCGTCTGCATGTACGTCCTAGGTGTTCGACTGCTGTGTGAGATCCTGACAAGGATGCTGTTGCGTCGCGTACCTCCCAGCAAGTTCCTTCGGTACCAAGAGCTGGAGATCGAACTCGAAGAGCACCGAAACGAAATCGAGCGCCTGCAAGCAATGCTCGCTTCGGGGAACAACTCGCCAGTTGTCGTAGGAAAGCTGAGACTCTCCGCTGGTGTCGCTACGATCTCGACTACCACAACTCATGGAGAGGCACAGAGCAAGAAGAAAAGGCAGCAGCTGGCGTCTAACCAAGCGCAGGATCAAGCGAACACCAATCAACGACTCGCTGCGCACACCGCCAAGCCAGCAACCGCCTCGTTCGCCTCGGGGACAGTCAAAGTGCTGTCGAGCCAGCGCCACGAAGCAAAGAAGGAGAGCTTTGTGGCGAAGACCCGACGACGTGCGCAAGAGGCAGAGTACTACAAGCAGGTGCGACTCGCGCAACTGGAAGCCGAGTGCGAGCTCGAGGAGAACATCCACATTCGCACTGCGCGAGAGGTGAAAGCGCGACTCGAAGCGGAGAAAGCGAGGGCGTTGAAGGAGCAGCAGGCGGCTGATGCTGAGCAACAGCGCGCGAAGGACGAAGCAGGAACATTGGCGGCGGCAGCTCTCCTGAGACAGAAGATGGCGGAGCTGCAGCACGCCGGTGTCGAAGATCAAGACCGCGATTTCCAGCCGAGCAAACTCGAACCATCATCTCGAGACAGCACCAGCTCGATGGAACGAGATGCAGTCGTCGTCAATTCGTCTCCAGCTCATGGTGGTGGGTCAAGTTCTGATCGCCCACCACAAGAAACACTCACATCACCAACCGATGCAGTTGTCAGCATCAACGCTAACGAGAAGTGCCGACAACAGCACCAACAACAAATTCCTAGACCTGAGATCGACGATCCAGAGATTGACAACCCAGTCTTCTCACATTCACAAGTGGAATCCAGTGTATCGGAGCACGACGAGTACGCAGATCAGGAGGCCAGCGATGCTGAGATCGATGAAGTTCCTCCTGGAGCGAGCTCCGGTGTGAATGGTACTCCTGCGAACGACCCGACCGCTCTTGTCATGCGCGGTGATCCACTTGCAGAATCGGAGTCTGACATCCAAGAAGATGCCGACGACGCGATGAGTCTTTCCCGTGGAACTCCGAATGCATCACTCACGGAGAAGGTAGTCGTGGAAGTAGAGGCGGAGTATCTCGACGAAGAGAACGAGGAAGATATTGTGGTAAGCGTTCGAACGAGCGCTCGGGACAGTCACAGTCACAACCCGGAACAGATGTATGCAGAAGAGAACTTTGACGACAACGACACGGAAGAGGACGAAGCGGAGTCAGCAACAGCAGCAACAACAACACATACTTCTGTATCTGGTCCCAAGGACGCACGGATGGCATCTCCAGGTCCGTGTGATGCTGAGGTGGACGAGAACGACAACACCGCAGGAACGGGCGAAGGGCAGCTACGACCCACGCAAGGGTTTCTGGTTGACCCAGTCGACCCGCACGCTCAGTCAACGTTCGATTCAATCGCGTCATCAGCGAAGCAAGAGAGCCAAGGTGTACTCAAGCAAGGGTTCCTCGTGGACCCTGTCGACCCACACGCCACTGTGATTGTCTCCAGTGGAACAAGTGCTCAGGAATCCACCGGCGATGCTGTCGACGACGGCGAGTGCGTCGTCATGCCACAGCCCGCGCAAGGGTTTCTGGTCGACTCAGCCGATCTGCACACACAACTAGGCTTCGTTCCGGCGACACCAACAGCTGAAGGAGCGGACTCCAAGCAGGGATTTCTCGTGGATGTCGTCGACCCGCACACATGCGCAGGTGAGCCAAGTGTTGCAAGTCCCCAAGTATATGCTGACGATGGTGACGATGAGGCGTACGACACCGACTCGCCACACGATGAGCCGAGAGTCGCAGCTGGTGAAGCTGTCGATCCCGAGATCTCCGATTCCCATGACAAGGATGGCGAGACGTCCGATCGCTCTCAGAAACCAGACCCAACGAAGCCGGTTGAGAGCGCTGACCTCGCATCTTCGACAGTGAATGTTGGCGCTGAAGTAAGGGAAGACGCGGATCGTGTGGCAGATGAGCGAGCGGCTGAGATTAAGCAAGGAGGCGAAGGTGGTGGTGGTGGTGGTGGTGGTGGTGGTAGCAGCACATTCGAGATCGAGCGTGCGGCTACCCAGCAAGTGCCAAGCGAGTATGAACTGTCAAGTGCCGACGTGATCACCCGACAAATCGCGTCCGGGTTGGAGTCTGCGGACCTCGTGCGGAACGCTGTGGACAGGAAAGGCAGCGTTGATGTCATGCCGCACGTGCATCTGAGTGCCTCGGAGATGGCGGAGGCGATGGACGCTGCCGCGAAGAAGATCCAGCAGTTTTGGCGGCAAATGGACGCGCGGTTCCGACGTGACCAGGAGCCCAAGAGCACAGTGATCGATGATGTTCCAAGTGAAGATGAGGGATTTGTTAGCCCTCGAGAATCGACTTCTGCTGATGCTGAGTTGGAGTCCCCACTCGCCGAGTCGCCTCGCGAGGACGAACTGCCCGAATCTCCCGACGACGAAGACCCGACCACGCAGGGCGATCAGGACGCAAGTGTCGTCGAGAGCGAGTAGATGTGGATGTGACCATTTCTGAAGTGGTCACATCCTCATTGCCACGTCGTTGTCTGGTTTTAGCACAGGTCAGCGATCCTTTTTGTCCGACCAGTCGCATACAAACAGCAAGTCAACAACCTGCATGACGCGCATCGTGATCGTTGGTGGTGGCCCGGCGGGTATCGCGTGCGCGCAGACGCTCGCGCGGCAGCTCGCGCCGCAGGACGACATCGACATCGTACTGTTGGAGAAGAGCGCGTTCTACTACCACGCGGTCGGTACGCCGCGCGCCTACACGGACCCCTCGTTCGTGCCCAAGCTCTTCATCCCGTATGACAAGGCTCTGCCGGCCGCCGCCGCGCCGTTCGCCCGCGTGCTGCGCGCGGTGGCCACGGGCGTGCGCGTGGCGCCGAACGAGCTTTCGTATCGCCGCGTGCGCGACGAGGACGACAAGGAGGCGAGCGAGGTCGAGACGCTCGCATTCGACTATCTCGTCGTCGCCACGGGAAGTACGTACACGGTGCCCATCAAGCCCGACCCGAAGGACTACTCGCGGGCGGCCACGGAGGCCAAGCTCAAGGAAGTGCACGCGCAAATCGAGAAGGCGGACAGGATCCTGATCGTCGGAGGCGGCGCCGTGGGCTGCGAGGTGGCGGGCGACATCGCGTCCAAGTACCCGGGCAAGAGCGTCACAATCCTCGAGGCGCGCGACAAGCTCATCGCCGGCAACAACCTGCGCGACAAGTTCTACAGCTACCTGAACCACTCGCTTGCGAAGCTCAAGATCCAGGTGATCCTGGGTGAGCGGCTCGAGGAGCGTCTGTCTGGCAATGTGTTCGAGAAGCGCACGCTGACGACCGATAAGGGCACGACGATCAAGTCGGACATCCAGCTGCTCTGCGGCGGCTTCGCGCCGGTCACGGAGCTCATCGCGCAGCTGGACGCGTCGCTCGTGGACGAGCGCGGCTCCATCAAGGTGAACGACCGGCTGCAGCTCGACGGCGCCGCGTACGCGCACA